>JAYMSP010000335.1:0-57006 GCA_036897095.1 Plantago elongata | reverse complement strand
GAAGTTATTTTTATTTATTTATTTGAAAGTTAAGAAAATAGAAGAGATTATGAGATTGAGAAAGTATGAATAAAATAATAAAGTATGAAGAGTGAATACATTGGAAAAGTTGTTTCATATTTAAAGTACGGAAAATTGAGATTGTGCCAGAAACTCATACTGAAAAAAATGAGTATTATAATACTAAAGTAATTTTATTTTATTTTTGAAACGGCTAAAGGTTGACTTGAATAGTAATGTGACTTTATATTAAATACATAAGTGATGAATGGGATATTTTATTAAAAAAAATTAATGTAATGTTCGCTACTCCTGATTATTTTCTCTGCGTCCGTATATATAACACCAAAAGGCATAAAGCCAGTTCACAAACACACAACCAAATTAGAACAAGTGACTATCCTTGTCCTCAACTGAATGTTGGGCAAGATCATGAGCAACACCATTACATAATCTAGGAACATAAAGAAAATGCACAGAATTAAACACACTACAGATAGACTTCTAGGAACCATATCCATCACTCATATCCATCACTCATATCCATCACTCCTAAAATACTTCTCCATCTATACGAAGCATTGGCCTTAAGTACAGCCTCAAGCACATAGGTATGAGGAAAGTATTTAGCTTTCAGCACACAACTCAAAAGAGCATCTGGAATTAAATTATACGTCATATATGCTTTCCAACATCGCTTGATTGAAACTCCGCAAGTCCCTAAAATCCATTTCTCCATCTCTCTTGCTATCACACAATGAATTCCAATTGACCCAATGTATTTTGTCTCTATTCCCATCTCCCCACCAGAAGTTAAAGATAATAGATTCAATTTCCACCAAGAGATAATCCGGGATCTTAAAACAACCTATAACATAAGTTGGAATTGCTTGCAGAACAGATTTAATTAAGACTTCCTTACCTGCTTTTGAAAAACATTTTCCTCCAAAGTCTTGAATTTTACTCCAAACACTATCCCATAGCCAACTAAATACCTCTTTCTTTGACCTACCCATAGTAGTATGAAGACCCAAATATTTTTCATGAGAGCTAATTAACCACGCTAACAGGAAGATGATCACTCTTGCACCTTGTCTTGAGAAGTGTTGCGGCTAAAAACAACTGTCGATTTTTGTATGTTTATCTCCTGCCTGGGAGCAAGACCGTACCTATGTAATATAGTAGAAATCTCCATAGCAGCACTAACATCAGCCTGCCAGAATATAAGTGTATCATCTGCAAAGAGAAGGTGAGAGATCCTTGGTGCACTAGGGATTACAGCAACCCCACGTATCACCTCCCTCTCCTCATCATCCATAAGCAAAGGGGTAAAATCTTCAGAACAAAACAGAAACAAATATGGTGAAAGAGGATCTCCCTTTTTAAATCTCTAATACCCAAAAATAAGAATTTTCTCCATATATCCAATAACACTTTTACTTACCCAAAATATATTAACAATATTACAAGTACATAAAATAATAATAATTTTTAAAAATATGTGAATCAAGTGATAACATAACAGTAACTATAAATTATTTGCTCATTTTATTATATATATTTGTAGTAAATATAATAAAGATTATGAAGTTGAAAAAAAATATCATGAGTTAAATTCGACCTCCCTAAAATTTTATTTTGGATTCGCCAATGCGAACGATAACATGAGTGGGATGCCATTTAATATGGATATTGGATTTGAAGTTTTTCGAATCGTATTTATTTAACAAAACATATTTTATATTATTTATTAATAATGAAGTACAACTCAGTTGGTAATATATTTCACCTCCAACTAATAACTAATAAATTCCGTTCGAATTACTTTGCAGTATCAAAAAGTAATAATGCAGAAATAATGATATTTGTAAAGCTAACGTAACATTTGTAAACTCTAGAGTAGTATAGAAAAGAATATGTTTCTTTAAAAAGATGAACATAAGCTGGACGTGAGTTTTAACTGGAGTGGACTAGATTCCAGCGTTCCACGTGAATACGTGATCATCGTGGGATAATTAGTAATGGAAGAGACATAGATTAATTGAACGGTGCTTGTGGGTGCTTGTGGAAAATAGTAAAAAAATCACAATGATTGCAGGGGATATATCATTTTGGCTTGGTGATATGCTTGTCACTCATTTCCTCCCTTCATAATGTGTCATTTAAAATTTTCAAATTTGTATATATAATGTATCAATTAACTATCACTCACATTATTAATTTTAATCTCAAAAGATTAAAAAAATTATACAGTATCCAGCTGAATTAATTTCATATAATAAAATACCGATGATAAATAATATACACTAAATAATCTTTCAATGCATTGTGCACCACATATACATACAAAATTATCCACGTATTATATTTCCAATAAGGCGAATTATTATAAAACTCTATATCTATCCATCAAGATATAACAACTATATATACTAGTAAAATCAATCCTACTCATATATATAACCCCATCATCCAAATAATCTACTCTTAGCACAAATAATACAACAATGGCAACAAAGCTTGAGTTTGAAGTTGAATTGAAATCTAGTGCAGAGAAAATGTGGCGTATCATAATTCATGACTGCATAACTCTCACGCCTAAAGCCCTGCCTCATGTCTACGAGAGCTTTGAGGTTCTCGAGGGCGACGGTGTATCTGCAGGTTCCGTTCGCCTAGTCAGGCTCGCCCCCGGTACGTAATGTTCACACTTTACTTGTATCATAAACTAGAACCTCTTGCGACAGATGTTTATAGGGGTTAAGCAGTGCACGACACTCTCTCAACTCTCACATATTATATTAGATGGTGTCGTAATAATTACATCCTCACATCTAATAAAAGATGGCAAAGTTTATGTGTTTAATTAATTTTGTTGAGGCAGGGACTGCTACAAAGTTAACCGTGACGGAGAGGATTGAATCGATGAATGAAGAGAACAAGACAATGTCGTATACCATAATTGACGGAGAGTTGTTGAACTACCTGAAAAACTTCAAGTCTACGGTTTCGGTGAGTTCTAAAGAAGATGGATCTTCAGTAGTGAAATTTGTGGCTGAATTCGACAAGGCAAGTGATGAGATTGATGGAGGAGAACTCTACAAGGAAATTGCCAACAAGGATCTTCAAGATTTGGATGCTTACTTTCTCCAAAACGCTTGAAAATGTTGTACTTGATCTTTGGTTTAATAAAGATAATAATGAAGTCATGAAGAGATGTTTTGGCTCTTGGCAATTAACAGAGTGATTTTATTATGCCAAAGTTTTTTTTTTTTTGATTTTTAAATATTAGCGATCTGACCGGTCAAGTTTCTTAAAAATTCACCGAGACACATATTTTTATTTATGCTTTTAATAGATTATATTATGATTTTAAGTTGTTAATATTGAAAGTTACAGTTTTAACGTATTTTGTTAGTTTTTTAAGAGTTGGTATGATGATTTTAATGTGTCGGTAATATATATTTCAATTATAGTTTTAACAAGTTATGCTAATTTTTAAACAGAGGGGGTGATGGTTTTATAGATCTACATCATATTTTTATGATGACTTGTTATAATTTTAATTAGCAATCTAATATTATTAAACAAGTCAAAAAGTTCCATAAAAGCCACTAAAACAATAATAAACAATCTTAAAAAATAAGCTACTTGAACATTTGTCATCCAAAGATTTTAAAAATATGTTTTCGTAGAAGAAAATTACAAAATAAATGGTCATTCGGTATTTTTGATGCAAATACTATTGAGTTTTTAAAATAGGATTGTTTTTTTTTATCGATCAACTTGGTGAACTTCAGCTTTCTATCTCATGTTGCATGTGCTTGTTACTTCAATACTACAATGACAACTTTGAGAAACCTATCATCCAACCCGACGTCATCATTACACCAGTATAAAACATTAATCAATTGGATTAAAGCCATAACAACTCTCATTACAACTATTCACCTCTATGCTTAAAAACAAAGAAGAACCATGCAACACATTCTAAAAACAGTAACATTGATGCGTAAAATCATAAAAATGCATTTTAAATGATAACAAAACAGGATTAAATAACACAAGCTAAAACAGTAACATTAATACATAAAATAATAATTGTACCTCTTAAAATTATAACGAAATAATTGTAAGAAGTCATAAATATTTCGCATAAGCTAAAACATTAATGTTGATGCTTAAAATTACAACAATAGATCTTATGACTATAATACTTGCGCTAAAAGCAATAAATTCAACTACTTATCATAAGATAAATATAGTTATAACATTAATGATTATGTTGAGAAAAAAATAAAGAAGATCATGAAGACGGTAGAGAGAGAGCAATGACGAGAACGAAGAGTTCATTCTTCACTTGTATGTTATGTGTTGTGTACAAATGATAGTACAAATAGATGATATTTATATAAGAGTAAATGGAGTTCAAGGGCCTAAAAGTATATGAATAGGCATCCACTACTCCACTATAACCATTAACATCATTAAATTCATTAATCATCCATTAAGTAGTATAACTAATGTACATTTATCCATAACATTCCCTTGAATGGACAATAGTTGGTGATGTTGGTACGCGATAGATATACTGCCTCATTAAAAATCTTGCTAAGAAAAATTCAGTGGGATAAAAAGTTAGTCAATGGAAAGGAGTGCAGTGCGTAATCAACTCCCCTGATCAAGACATCATTGTACTTCTTCAAACTGTTGCAATTCCAATCTTCTAGATCAACTTCTCAAATGATGATGTCGGATATGATTTGGTGAGCAAATCTTCAAATCGTTTTTACTTGAATGTAATCTTCTTCACATAGATGATGGCAGAGAAGAAGTTTTTGTAATATGTAGCTCGCCTTCATGTGGAAGGTCAAACACTTGGAACATCATGTAGTTTCAAAGTTCATAATATCACTCCATAATATTGTAAGGTTGGACCAATAAGTCTCATGATCTTCTCTTTATCATATGTATCAAAGATATGAAGGTGGAGATAATTATATGCGCTTATTATAAAGTTGCCTCGTTAAAATCTTGCTAGAAAAAATTCAGTGGGATAAAAACCTATTCGAAGGGAAAAAGAGTGCAACAATTGCTCATGTGATGCGCAATAATTTTCAATGATTGAAAATCACTATCTCCTTCATATGCTCAAACTTCAAGTTGAGCTAACATTAGTTCCAATATTACTTTTCATGAGAATTGAGAATTTTAATTCATACTTCAATAGTTCACTGTGGTGAATGTCATTTTGTATTTAATCAACATAAAGTTGATTATGATATGAGTATAAAAGTTTCACATATTAAACATTAGTTCCTCAAGAACTTTACTCATTCCATCCATGTTTGCTAACATGGTACTTTCAGTCTCCTTGAAACTAATTGTTGGAGATTATATCTCCCCTCATTGAAAATTTTCAAAATATATTACTTGCAAGTCAAAACCTGTCGGTTTCTCAAATTTATTTAATCAAAAGGACTTCTGATCCATGAACTTATTTTTATCATCATGATGTCAACGAATGGACTCACATGTAAGATCCTCATTTACATGTCCATCGAATTTTGCATATGCTTATTCATTTCTCGGTTCCATGTATACCTGTATTTCAAATCTCTTTCTTTTATTTTTCAGGTAAGTACTTGATAATTGATATATGAATATTTTTGTAGGTACAATTGCATTTCATATAGGTCATATATTATAGTTTAGATATCTATACCTTTTATGATATTCATAACTCTTCAGGAGTACCAACTGTCTTATTCTTGCCATCAACTTGTATGTACTTAGTTCTAGAACCCAATTTCACTGAGATGAATGAATCATTAGTATAATATTCAAGATATCTCAATGTTCATCACATGTCATTCTATAATTGATATGTAACTGTCTCAATATTATAGAATGACATGTGATGAACATTAGTAACTGTCTCATAATATAAGTGATTGAACATTGATATATTCCAACTACAAGTTGGACAATATAATGTCCCTGAGCATTTACAATATAATGTTCCCCTCAAATGCTCATGGCATCATTAGTAACTGTCTCATAATATAAGTGATTGAATATTGATATATTCCAACTACAAGATGGACAATTATAAAGATTAATACTACCAACTTCATGTTGAAAGTTATCATTTTCTTTGCATCACCATCAATAAAATATATTTAATATGAGTGTGCATGCCATCTTTGTCTAGCTAATCAAAGCTAGAATATTGAACCATTTGTTGATGGATTTATGGTTTGAATATTGATCATGTGTTGATGAATTTATCATGGTCCATGATATGTCCGTGGACATATATATTTTTAATTTATAACCATCAATCATTGTACAGGGGTTGTTTGGCATGGGATTTAAATCGGTCCATTTGACTCAATGAATAGTGCTTTGGCCTAAAATACACTTCAAATACCCCCATTTCAATTCCATTCCAAACACAATTTCACCAAAATCCATCCAAATGCCATTCAAATTCTATACCAATCAGCCCAAACCACTTTTGGTGGTTATATAATAAGAATTAAGATCTACGGATCTTTGATGGTAAGGTATTCAACCTTTTGAGTTCCCATCGAGGACGGTGAACAAATATATCACATATGCTTTAACTTAATTGTATAATTTTATCACATATTCGTTTCGGGGAATATGATTTTGCATTTTATTACCACTTGAAAAGCTTCTTCCAGAACTTATGTTTGGATATTATTCACCATTAACAAGAAAAATTAGAGTGGTTAGATAATACCATACGATGAGAAAAAATAATCTTCAAGGAAGTAAGCTATAACCAAAATAGCACTTAGCTTCAAAGATGATAACTATTAGTGTTATCTTTTCAAAGGATATGTAGCTACATTTATGACATCATTCCTATGTAAGCTTCATGATTAGAAATTTATAAGTGATCATATCTCATCTCAGATCAAAATTCTTTGTCAGGTTATCATGAGTATGCCATCACTTAAGGGGTCTTTCATGCATCTTTAGGATATCAACTACATGAACAAAGAACTTGTTAGTATATAATCTCAAACGTAGAATAATAAAATGAATCAATGTAATATATAAAATTGAGAGATGGAGGGATAATGTAATAAGAAATCTCTCATTCATGATCTTCTAGTTTTTCCTTTCGGATCATACTGCATATTTTATATCAGTTGGTTGATACTATCGTGTTGATAACGTGTTGAGAGAAAAAGAAAGAAGAGCATTAAGATAGTAGGGAGAGAGCAATGTATGTTATGTGTTGTGTCCAAATAGAGAATATTTATATAAGATTAAATGGAGTCCAAGGGCCTAGAAGTATAGTGAAGAATTGCTATATAAGACGAAAACTTACGATTGAATCAAACTCATGAGTTCACCATCACCGTAGTAATCAAAAAAGCTAGCGCCAAGCTTCGTACTAATCTCATCTAGCAAATTCCCCTTGCTAATCAAATTGATGCAACAATACATCAAACATATAATCACACAATTCCTCTCACATCACAAAATCGAGATATTTAATAGCAAATTAAGCAATTAAATCAAAATTTCAAAAGTTAGGTTTACATTGAAAGTGGCAGTCCAATTAATTGCCCAAATTGAGGTCAATGAACCCTCGAAGAACATCAATACTTAAACATCCTCCTCAACCTTTATTGTCGCGCCACTAGCGAAGCATTTTCATGTGTTGGCCAACAACGACGATTGTTTTGAATCGATGTATTTGGCAGAAGGAAAAGTCCAGTGAGCTCTTTACAAATATTTTTCTCAATAGTATTTCGTAGAGAGAGATGGTTGAATATTATAGACTTTTATGATAGATTGTTATTTATTTGGGATATTTATATAAAATATGCTAACTGGTTCTTTATTATGAAATCGAATTTTTTTATACATTAAAAAAATCTTTTCTTTTACTATATTTACTCTTCTATTATTAGAGTTACGTTTGTTTTTATAAGGCCTACCTTGCCACATTACCGATAGTGTATGAATATGTAAAATTGAATATGTAAAATTTGTTATAAGGGCTAATCTATAATTTTAACTTTACATGTACTTTTCACTCAGTTAAATTTGTTAACCAATATAACAAGATAAGTGAAGAAGTTTGTGCCGGAACTCTATACAGGGACATCTTCAACCCGAGGATGTAAATTTTGGACACCTATCATCTCAATACTTAGATAAATCTCTTAGTTTGTTGTTTTAATGTTGGATTGGTTGTGCAAATTATAGACTACTTACCAAGAAGGAACTTTCAACTTTCCACTTATCATTTGTAATTCTTTGAAATTATATCTACATACATTTTGTACTTAAATTTATAGAAATTAACTATGTGTTACGTTTAACATAGGTGGGACTTAGAAACTTAAACCACCATTACTACAAAGCAAGCCTATATATATTCATTCTTGGCCCAATTCTTTTAAGAAGCCCAACCCACTACTATCTTTTTCAAGCCCAAACCTTTGTTCGATTCTTTTTATCTCCTTTCATGACGGATAAAGTATGTGAGGAGACTGGTAGCGGAAATTATTTTATTTTTTATACACAACAATGAAACACTGCTAATTTTGATACAATAGAATGTAAAATGGTATTGTCCGATTTCAGTACAAAACATCAACCACCCCTGAAATTTAAATACTTCAATTAATTTATCTGTAAAATTGGTGATGTGTCTGCCAGAGATGCATTTTTGGCGCCTAATATTGTATATTGATTGAATAAGTAATTAAATATTTATTTTAAGAATTAATTTAAATTGTAAATAAAATTATAAAACTATGAAAATATATATATTATAATTTTGAATATACTTGTGATATATAAAAAAAATGGTTGGATCCATGGAAGCTCAAGAATCTCCAGTGCTTCCAACGGGGAGCTCGTCGAAACTCATTGTTGGGAGCTCAGTCGGAGTTTCTAGCTTCCTGCCATGGAACTTTATTGTGAGCTTCCATGGAAGATCTTTCATGCTTCCATGGAAGAATGAAATTTTAAGAAGAAGAATAAGGAGGAAAGATTTGAGTTGTTTCTTCCATGATTTGGGTTGTTCAATACTTTAATTGATTCTTCCATAAATACGCCGTCTCTTCATCTCTTTCTCTACACTCGACTTGTATCGATACGTCGATTATGCGATCAATCACCCACCTCCCTATGGTGTTTTGATGTGTTAGAATTGTATTCCATGCAAAATTGGATCTGTTGTTAGCTGAGTTTTAAAGGAATCAAAAGTTAGCGTTTGTGCACGTAGAATAGGTTGTTAATCTGACCCAATGCCTCGTTAAATTCATTGGTTACTGATAAAGAAGAAGATAATGAAACAGAAGGTAGAAGTGAAGAAAATAGTCGATTAGGGTGTCAACCTAGGAAAAATATAGTTCCGACTTTTGTAATGATGTAAATCTTTTGGCTCGTATTTGTACTACTCCTCCTGAATGTCTAGTTAATACTTTAATTAAGGATAGATTTTGGCACCACAAAGTGCTTGGTTCCAAAGTGATGCAACTGAAGCTTGTTAATTTTGCTTTAATATTAGACTTTTATTCTCAAAATAACATTAAAAAGGGCGAATTACATATAACACCCCTTAAATTTGGGCCAATTACAGAAAACCCCCCAGATTGGCGAGAAATACAGATAGCCCCCTCGAACTCATTTCTGTTGACCAACTCTCCACATCATCTTTCTCTCTCCAACATGGATTTTACCTCTCTCTTTCAATTAAAGAAAAGTGAAACTAAATTCTATTAAAAAAATAATTTAAAAATTAAAAAAAGAAAATCCTCATCATTCTCTCATCATCTTCTTCAACCCTCCACCTAAAAAATCTCCATTGGAGCTGCAAATCGCAGCTCCAATGGAGCAGCTGTAGCAACTCCGACGAACTCCTCCTGAATGTCTAGTTAATACTTTAATTAAGGATAGATTTGGCACCACAATGTGCTTGGTTCCAAAGTGATGTAACTGAAGCTTGTTAATTTTTCTTTAATATTAGACTTTTATTCTCAAAAGAACATAAAAAAAATGGTGAATTACATATAGCACCCCTTAAATTTGGACCAATTACAGAAAACCTCCCAAATTGGCGACAAATACGTATATAGCCCCCTCGAGCTTATTTTCGTTGACCAACTCTCCACATCATCTTTCTCTCTCCAACATGAAATTTTACCCCTCTCTCTCTCTCAATTAAAGAAAAGTGACACTAAATTCTATTAAAAAAATTAAAATAAATAAAGTTAGAAAAAGAAAACTCTCATCTTTCTCTATTCATCCTCTTCACCCCTCCACCTAAAAGAACTCCATTGAAGCTGCAAATTGTAGCTCCAATGGAGCAGCTGTAGCAGCTCCGACGAGCTGCAGATCTATAGCTCGCCGGAGCTGGTCTTGCAGCTCCCAGACAACTGTCCGGCAAGAGCTTTATAAGCTCCGATTTTGAGCTTTAAAAGTTTTGATTTCGAGCTCCTAAACTCCGATTTGTTGTTGTTGGCGAAGATGGGGATTTGAGAGTGATGATTATGGAGTTTTATTGGTGTCATTGTTCGAAATAAAGTTTAGTGACTTGATTGGACTTTTACAGAAAAGTAGTGGGTGTGTTTTGGTGAATTGGATTAAGATTAGGGACTAGGTTTGTAATGAAATGGATATTGAAAAATTAAAGAAAAGAGAAAAGAAAAGAAAAAGGAGAAAAGGAATTTAAAAAAATCAAAAATAGAAAAAGGGGATGGCATTTTCGTTAATAAGTACAACTTTTTCAGCCACCTCATCATCCAACAACGCCATATCAGCCTCACAGTTGGCTTTTGGGGCTGGATGTAATTAGTTTTAGAGTCTTTTGTTATTTTTGGTCATATCTGTAATTTAAGTCAATCTGGGCTGTTTTTTGAAATAGGGGTCAATTTAAGGGGTAGTAGATGTAATTTTCAAAAAAAAATGAATAGAGATTATAGTGAATTTGAATTAGAAGAAGAAAGAAATAAATTGGGGAAGAAAGTAAATTAGGGTTCTTATTGATTCATTTGGGGAAGAAGGAAGTATATTTTTTACTATTCTTTTTATTTACCAACAATTGAAAAATTAAATGTTATAATTTTATTTTACATTTTTAAAAACAAAATATTCAAATTGATGAACTTGTGACACGTGTCCTCATATTTTTTTTGGGTCAAAATCACTAAATACAGTCAATATACGTATTTTGGTTGCCACGTCAACAATTTAACCGGAAAATTGATTGGAGTATTCAAGGGTGGTTGATGTTCTGTATTAAAATCAAACAGTACCTTTCTAGTGTATCAAAATTGGAAGTGTCTCATTATAGTGTACTAAAAAAAAAATCCCGACTAGTACTTGATGAATCTTTTATGTAAAACAGAACTAATGTAGACGTTTAATTGTATTTTTTTTTATATTAAATATACATCTTACATTGTATTTCTTCACTCTAGATACACATCAAATATTGTATCTTCACTTTAAAATACAATAATGAGTCGTTGAATATTATTCAACAAATTGTTTATCAATGGCTAAAGTATCAACGTTCTACTTGGATAAAATTATTTTGCTACTATAATTTTCTCGATTAATAAACTATAGTGCTACGAAATCAGTACATCAAGTAGATATACTCAATTTCCGTATGTGGGCAAGGCCGGAGTCATGATGGGGATTGAGTAGACACCTTTTACTCGCTGGAATTTTAGATTTCAGGTTGAGTAACTCTAATAGAATGTGTTATACTATGTATGTATCAATAGTTACCCCTAGCATCTAAAATTATTGCCCCAGATTTAAGCTTTTAAATGGGTAGGGTTGTTAAAAAATCCGACGGGTCTCTACCCAGCATTTTTTGGTACTCTATACGTACCCGATCCGTTCATTTATAACGGGTAGGCTCTGGTACATGTATAGTAAAATCATACCCGTCAAACCCATTCAAATTGGAAAAATAAATCTTCTCCCGTTTCAGATGCAAACGGGCGATAATCGACATCTCCATTCGATCGTGTTTCCACCATTAGATTTCATTTGAAGCGCGACATGCGACTGGTGCAGGCGATGAATTAATTGATCAGTGCGACAGGCGACATAATCAGCTTCGCATCTCATCACATGACTGTTGCACGCGATGAATTAATTGATCAGTGCGACATGCGACATAATCAGCTTCGCATCTCATCAATGGAGACATTCCAGCTGCACATCTCATCATTTAGGTTGCATATCAGATTATGTCAAATTTATGTTCATTGATGAGATGGTTTCGATCTTCGATATTGTGAAGCATCTTTTGTTCTTACTGAGGGTTTCTATTGATTTTCTCAGATGAATTTCGATTAATTTGTGTTCATTGATTTTATGTTCACTGTTTTCTTTATGCGTGATTGGTTCAACACCGACACTTCATTCGCTTCATAAAAGGTGTGAATCCCCATTTGAAACTTCCATACCATGCTACGATAAGGAAAGACATCATGAATCTATTTGAAGGTGTAAAGATGAATATGCATGATTTTTTATGGTCTTACTAGTAGGGCGACATTAACTACTGGCATGTGAAAGTCGACTCATTCTAAAACACCATATCGTTGTGTTACGGTTCATTTTATTGATGGCACTTGACTTTGATACATAAGATTGTTGCTTTTAAGAAGCGTCGACATCCGCATACATGGCAAGACTTATTTGAGGTTCTAAGGGAAGTTATTATGCATTGGAATTGAAGAAGAAGCTAGGCTCAATTGTTGTCGATAATGCAACAAACGACGATGTAATGGTTGAAAATTTGAAGAACTGGTTTGTTGATGATTTGTGCTTGAATGGTAGCTTGTTCCACATGAGATGCAGTGCACATTTTCTAAACTTCATTGTGCATGATGGACTTGAAACGATTGATGGGGTGCTCGATCACATTAGAGAAATTGTTAAAATAGTTGATAGGTTTGATTTTATGCTCAAAAGTTTGAGCATGCAAAACTTGAGTGCAAACTAAATGGGCTCAAGGAAGTGCATATGAATGTTCAGAACAGGTGGAATTCAACATATATGATGCTAGAAGCAGTGCTACCTCTTAAGGCAACTTATGTTTGGTGGGCAGAATCTTACAAGGATTATCGCGAATGAGTGGAAGATGGCTCAAATCATACATGATTGTCTGCAGCCTTTTTATCAAGCTACTATCGCTTAAGTGGTCACACCTACCCTACTTCTAATATTTTTTATTTTTTTTGATATATTTGATGTCTACATTAAGATTCTAGAGTGGAAAAAGAGTAAGCATCAATTTTTGAGGAACTAGGCTGAAAAAATGAAGATGGTATGAAGTATAGGGAAGAATGATCATTGGGTTTATATGTCACGGTGGTGCTTGACCCCATATTCAAAATACAAACAATAGAGTTCTACTATACTCAAATTTATGGTGATGGTGTTGAGCCTTACAATAATCGGTTCGTGATGTGTTGGATGAATTGTTTATGTCTTACGGGGGTAGCATTAGTTGCTCGTCAACTACGCCAGTTGAGAGCAGTTCTTCAATGGGTAATCTCAGATCTTCACTGTATTCTCTAGAGAGATTGTCCCAAGCTTCCTATGTTGCTAAGAAGTCTGGTTTGGAGAAATACTTGACGGGAGACAAGTTCAATATGATGACGTTGAATGTTCTTGAGTGGTGGAAGCATAATGAAGAGAGGCTGCCTATCAACATTTAGCATGAGTGGTACGATGATCTCGGAATCACGTTCTCTATTGAAGTATGACATAGTCGAAGCTATGATGGTTTCAATGGATCGGATTCCTGATGGTAAGTGGCTTGTTGTGCTCATTTTGATTTGAAGGTATATTATATGTGTGAGAGTTTATATTATTCATGTTTGGTTTGTAATTTTTTGTTGCAGATTTGAGCAATTGTGATGCATACGAGGATGTAGAAGCATTTGATGAGATTTTTGAAGAGGGTGATGACTTCGATGATGATCTTGGAGGGAATGAAATAGATAATGAGAGCACTATACACTTATGGTAAGAATATTAGCTATTCATAACTTCATATTTTAACTCGTTGCAACTGCATGAATTCATAGTTTAATTTAGGATCTCAGGAATAAGTTAATTAGTACAAGCACTTTTTCAATCGATGATGATCTTGATCTTTGTAAGTTTCGATTGATGGTACTACTAATCAATAATTGAATTATTGTTCATTTGTGATGTTGAAATTTTCTTCACTTAAATTCATACTCATCTTGTGCATATGCATCACGTGAACATGGAAGCTTGTTTAGGATTACAAAGATCTTGAAAAGTTGAGAGAAACCTTTTGACTCTATTATAAAATTTAATGTTAAGTTGGGGTAGTGTCTTGACATGAAACACTGTGTAATTAAACTTATGATACTGCTTTTTATTTTGCTGTTAAGAATGTTTTTCCTCATTCATTTGATCTTGAAATTATGATACATATGATTGTATGATTTGTGTACATAGGTGTTATAAATTTTACAGCAGCATACCAATAGCTAATGCTTAATCACTTAATGGATAGAAAGAGACTAAACACAAACAAGAAATGACCATATACTAGCAAAAACAATACTAGCAATAAATAAAATGATTATTCCCATATGGAATGAATTATTTCCACAAGGTGGATCCTGTTTGACGGGTACATACTCGTACATTATTACATATGTACGGGTGTTATGTGGGTTCAGGTCGGGTCGGGTTGTACCCTACCCATTTAAAGCTTACCCAGATGCATATAATGTTCACATATCTTCATAATCACTCCCTTTAACATGAACAACACAATGGTACGGCATAACTTGACACCATTATATTCAAAGATCACAAGATTTTTTTACATAGAAGAAGAAACTACATTGCCTACTCAATTTTGTAGCAGATGGAAGGCTATGAAAAAAAGACAATCCTTCCAAATTCTATGTACAAAGGCACTCTTCTTGTGAACACTTGATTCACTGAAGAATCCAACTATCATATCATCAAGAGCACACAGTTTCTTCAATCTTCCGCAAACCATCAAATCTATTATTTGGACTCATACTTGATTGTCTCCTTCTTCTTGCAGAAGAGGAACCTTCTCATCAGATAAAGAACTCTTTGCATTACTATTATCCTTTCTTTGTATATTCTCCTCATCTTTAAATTGCCCCCATAACGACGTATAGTAGCCCGCTCCACAGATAAATGCTCCCATCATACTGCACCAACTCAATTTAAGTTAACAAATGAACAAGATTATGCACAAAAAGTCATGTTCATTTACCCAACTTCACTAAGATGTACTTTACGACGTACCTTCCATAATGAAAAGTATCAGCAAAGAGCACACAACCAAACGTACTTGCATATGCAATTCCACATGGCTTGAAAATTGGCACGAAACGAGGTCCTTTCAACTGCGTGCACCATATCTGAACGTTGCTTCGTATCAAACTACTGAAGATTGCCTGATGATCCATCACAAGATTACATGGTTAATTAATCATATGCTCGGAAATTCAGGCTGATTTAATTTCAGACCTGTAAACATTTTATCAACAATCTTACCGTTAAAACGATGATGAGGAGCTCAAAGTTGAGGTCTAATCTCCAGGCACTAGCATCTTGTTCTATGTAGAGAGCTAGTGCTGCTGATTGGAGTGTACCAAACAAGCTATAAAAAGCGATTATTTTCATCACTTGTGAACATATTTTGAAAGTTCCCACCTAATAGAAAAGTGACACAATATTGTTAGTATAAACCCTTGTAACAAATATGTATGGATTAATTAGATAGGGTGTCACCGGATGGGTGAGTATTCCATACTTGGACAATGTTACAAATGGTAAGAGTAAATGTAGAAGCTGCAAACAAAATGCAGCCAAGAATCCAATAATTTTCATGTGGTGAAGTGAACACTAGTAGACGCGGCGGTGCCGCCTGCAATGAGAGTGAGGGAGAAGAGTGGCCTCTAACTGTAGGACCTTTGAAAAGAGTCACTGAAACTGCTCCGGTGAAGGATATCAAGGTGCCTACTAATCTTGCATGGCTACTTGAACTTTTCCAATCTATCTTCACTGTCCTGAATTATTTCAGCAAAAAAATATATAATCATGATACTTTTAAAATCGTGTATATTAAGATTCATACATGATATGGTTGTTATGTTCCAAAACAAATTTACGAATTCTAATAGTTCAACTCAAATTGTATACTAAATAGATAATTAGTTGTTCTAGTTGAGCATCATAATCCTACATTCTTACTCAGATGTGTAAGGACCACAAAGCAACAATGAGACTCAAGCTAGCTAATTGATCATTTGACATAAAAAGCACTGGCGGGTCATAGTGTGGGCTTGGGTGTGCTCAAGCCCACCCAAATTTTTTGTAAGCAACTATATTATGTATGTGTGGTAGTATTAAGGGGTGATTAGTTTGGTTGAATGGTAGAGATTTTCTCATTATATTTGAGTTCTAAATCTACCATCGTCCATTTCTTACAAAAAGAATTTGTGCTATTTTTTATTTATGAGTAATAGTCGAATATTTTCAATTCTTCCTTAAAATTAGTCCATCCTAAATTATATTTCCGGATCTGCCCTTAATTAATAAAAAGCCAGCTGGTCATATTTTTTCTAATGATCTAATAGGGGCAGATTGATTCCATTTGATACCAATTGTGTGGGCCAATCAATGGCCTGCACACTTGGTGGAGATTCAAATGGATCTTGGATCCAATCTAGCTGTGCTAAAGCTTGTGGTGTAATTCCAACGTCCTTAGACTGTTCACGATGGGTATCCATGACTGCTCCACATCTCGATCGAAACCGATGAAGTTTCTGTTTTTGGGCTAGGCTCTATGTGGGGCCCAACCCCTTTTTTATTTTTTAAAATATATTTACTTAATTTGAAATTAAAAAATATAAAATTGTACCGTGGTTTATATTTTATCGAGATGTACAAAACGAGACCAATAAAGATATATTACCTTTGTTCACATACGTTCGTGTTTTGTACTATTACACTATTCTACTCGTATTTTCAATAAAAACATCTTTTGTCGCTCTAAATTTTCAATATTCACATTAACATAACTATAAATAAAAATTAAAAAATAGTGGCGACCGCACTTCACGACAGTCGCCATAATGGAAAAATTGGTCGTGAGGCACGGTTTCGGCCTCACGACCATGGTACGACCGTCCACCACAGTGGACGATCTTACCAACCAATACTTTTTCAAATACGAATTACACAAAAAAAAAAAATTTACTACACTTCGGTAATTCTGACTAAGACGATATTACTCATATGTATAACCAACTAATTCGTTCGTACGTAAAACTAAACTTTCATGCATCGACATGTAATCGTAAACATTTTTATTTCTTACAAATTTTCATTTTTTTGTCACGCTTCATGCATAACATAAGATCTAAATCTTGATTAGATCTTAATATTCGAGGCTAGTCAGCTACTATATAAATGTATATAACGATTAGAAATATGTAAATATTCATGTAAGAATTGAGGACCTTAAGGAACTAACCTGAGAAAAATTCCAAGAATAAAGGACATGGCAGGAACTTGGTTGGCCATGCTAATTGCAACAATTGGAGAACTATAACTCAATCCCACAAATGCAAGGTTCTGAGCTACTGTAACCCTACAAAACACCGACTTAATTATTTCATGATATTTGTGGAACTACTTATTTGTATCATTAATCATCAAATAATTAATTATCAATGTTCATATACTTATATAGACAAATGTTAAATTAAAATCACAATCCCTATATTGAGAGCAAATCCATCTAATTTACTAAGCTACCCTTCTCTTAATCAAAGTAACTTCATCATCCTTCTATTTAGGTAATGGAACGATATATTTCATTAATATTATCAAAAGTACAAGTGGAGCTACATCAATTAGAAACAAGAACATCTTTCAGAAGGCATAATTTGTTGGCCAGTTTTAACTAGTAATAACTAATAACATCACAAAATTGGTGAGAAAATTTCGGAGATAAAAATAATTACTTACCCTATAAAACCAAGAATGAATACTCGGAGAAGAAATGGAAAGGTCAACAATGGCTCCGATGACGACCTATAACAAAATTAAAGAGAAACAATTCAAGCTTAAAACTTGTACTTCTACATCGTTCTCACAAGTTCATACAAATGCTTAACGATGACAAATATACATTAAGTTACCCTATTATATAATGATCAATAGTTTTGTGTTCGAGTAAAAATATATCGCATACCTATCCCTATGGTAAAAGAATGAGTATGGAAGAAGAATGAGTGATCCAAGCGCATTGGTATATACAACAAACACATAAGGGCTCATCCCTCGAGCCATGGCCGTGCTAGCCATGATCGTTAACGCGATAATGCAACCTTCCACGACCACCATGGTGGCACAAGGCACCACCTCATCCGCAACCTCCTTTGCACCACCACCCATATTAGTTTTCTTCCTCTATATATGAGTCTATAAATGTAGTCTATCTAGCTACTTTGAAGATATATTCTTCCTCTCTTTAATTTATACTCAAAAACCAAGCAATTTATCACATTTATTAATGGAAACTTATAGTTTTAAAATAGGAAGAGAGTTAGAAAAAGAAATGGAGGTTAACCTTTGAAGGAATTGTGAAGCTACTTGGTGGAGAATAGGCTACTCGTGTGGTGACCCATGCATATAAGTTAGGGTGGCTGATGTATACAAATAATTAATTTAATTGCTCCTGTTTAATAGTTACAGGAGGCTTTGCAATACGTGTTATTTTGGGAGCTATAACTCTTGCTTTTAATTACCGAATGTTTAATTTTTGTAAAATACCTAATTTTCTTAAATATTAGAAAATGACATAAATGTATTTCTCTAAGTTTTATACATGCTCATCGATCTAATCACACTTACACATATAATGTCTTCTTTTTCTATTATAAAAGAAAATCATAGATTTTACTAAACTATCTTCTAACATTCGTGACCGAACTCATCGTAAATTTAACACAAAACTAGTAAAAAGTAAAATCTCGTAAATATGTATGTTGTTTTCTATCCATTTGTCTTTTATGGAGTATAAGGTTAATGTGTCGTGGGTTAATTATAGCCATGATTAAGGTTGCGATCTGGGTTTTCGTGGATGATATCAATTAAGGGCCTACCTGGGAAGATTTTTCTCATTGGTTTATGAGCAGACAATTTTGGGACCCAAGAGTTACGTGTGATACTACAAAATTTACAAATAGACATTTAACTCCCGCTCTTGGATTTTACTGATACGTAGTATTGTTTATTGATGCCTATGAATTAAAGTAGTACTATAGATGAAAGAATATTTTCCTCCATATATAAGACAAATTAAAAATTAAAAAGGTGGTTCTAAATCATATCTTCTTCCACCGAGATATAAAAGAAATGTTTTCTCACCAATTTTGATGTTAATTATGATTATTCTGGACATTGATAAAAATGTAACTCGTGAGGTAGCTTTTTTTTCAACAAATTAATTTAATTAACTTTTCAAACCAGCTAACTTATTTAAAAAGTTGTACGTTCACGTAACGAATTTTTATATAAAAATTTATGAAGCTGAAAAGTTAGTAGTAAATGGGGCCATTACTTTCAGAAAGAGTTTACGACTTTGATAAGTAAAAAAAATGAAAAAAGTTATTATGATTGTTAATTTTGACCAATATTGTCTGGATATATGATTAACCTAGAGTCATGAGCAATTGAACGCCACTGAAAGTGGATAGGAAATACTTAGGATGGTTACTTATTTAGAGTGTTTATTGTTCACTATGTTTGTACTATACATGATATCTAATAAATTAATGATATAAAGGCTGATTGGTATAAAATTTGAATGGGTATTTGGATGAATTTTGGTGAAATTGTGTTTGGAATGAAATTGAAATGGTGGTATTTAAAGTGTATGTTAGGCCTAATCACTTTTTATCGAGTCAAATGGACCGATTTAAATACTATGACAATCAACCCTATAGTTTTCGAAGTACATGGAGTAAAATGACAAGTTTTTGTGATCGAACTAAAGAAGCACAAGTTCATAGATGTAGGGTTATATACGATGACACCTATTTATACATGAAATTACTTACTGTATAATACACAACACAACATGGAGGAAGCCTTGCCAGTTCCTTTTTTAGTGTATTGTACACTACTATATATGAGCAAAGGGACAAAGAGTCTTAATCATAATTTAGGTAAACATATGATTTGGTAGTATTTTATAGTCCTTAATTCGTGGTTTGGACACGACTTGTAATTGTGTGAAGGGTTGTTTATTAACAAATATAGAAAATTTAAGGAAGGATTAAACTAAAAATGATTGACTATAGGCTAGCTATAGCTACTGTCTTAACATTGCATCATTAGCAGAATCAGTAATTCCAAGCTAAGTATTCTTAACTTGATTAATTAGGATCTTATGACTACTGTACAACTCAGCAACAAGCCGACGACTACTTACCTATTCATATCATGCGTCATGTACAGTTATCACGTCGGTCTATCCTAATTACATTTTTTAAGCCCTCAAACTCTAAAATATTCTAAATATAAATTTGAATGTTATTCTATAATATTCAAAATTTTGAGAGATTATAAATGGATTCGTTATGCTTATAAGGGGCTGATTGGTATACAATTTAAATGGGTATTTAGATGAATTTTGGTGAAATTGTGTTTGAAATGGAATTGAAATGGGATTATTTGTAGTGTATTTTAGTCAAAATCACCGTTCATCGAGCCCTTGAGATGTACATTTATTATAGGAACACATCCACAAGTACTGAAACATTTGTTATTGTGAACATAAAGTGCCGAAAATGAATGATATGTGCAAGTATGTAAGACTTGCATATGATTTGAAGATATCAGCCTAGGACGATATTTTAGAAGGGTCCATGTATTAAAATGGTACGTGAATAATTTGAAAAGAATCTGAATTACTGTTGGATGTGTTAATAATTTGGGTCCCTGTCAATTTGCCAGGTTATTCAAATTTTGAGAAGTGGCGATTCGATTTTACCATCACATTAAATTATTAATAACAATGTGATAACATAAGCATTATTTCTTTTAAGTGTCATTTTTTCACTGGAGCACTGTTCTGTAGGGTTGTCTGGTCGAACCAGATATATTAATTCAAGATCCAAATTCACTGGAGCACTGTTCTGTATATCAAATATTACCGACTTAACTTACGCCCCCAACTTGTTACCACTCGATCATCTTGTGACTTCAACTTTTACTACTTCCGTACTTTACAAACTGAATGTTCCCCAGCTATAAAAATGATTCTGCCAAAGTTTCAAAAGTGAAGCCATTATCAAGAATGTTTACTTCAGAGTTCAGAGAATCTATATATCACCTGCTTAAGTTTCAGTTTAACTCCAATCAAATCGCAGATGCTAAACATTACACCGTATATCTAGTCACTGATGAGTGTGCGTGTGACCTACGCCTATGTTGAACATTTTCAACTACATGGGTTATAAGACTAATGATATCATGTACAGAAAATCGTCAATAAGGCCCACATTTTTCCAATAAAAATCATGAAACATTCATCATGTACATTGTACAATACAGTATGTATACACAATTGAATATTTGCAACTAGAACAGAAGCAAAATATTTGGATTTCGATATGTTCCATTAGATGAATACATGAATTTCTAATACTCCATGGTAGTGGCTGCCCATAAGGTGAACCATGGTGGAGAGGAACAAGAATTGATCTGTGGGTAGAGAAGATTGAGGGGTAACAGTGGTCGAGGAAGTGGCGCCGGTGGAGGCGTGAGAAGAGGAAGACATTTTGGGGATCGGTTATGAGTTTTAACCCTTGTGACTTGATACCATATGAGAATATAAAAATCCACCTTGATGATCTTGGTAATTCAGGCTTTATTTATAATGATAAAATGTACAAGGAAATAATTCTACAAATCAATTACAGTACAGCTAATTACAATGACCAAGGTAAATTACTAATCTAGAATAGTAGTACAAATCAATTACAAGGTTAAGGGAATAATTAAGATTATGCACTATCTTCAGTATTATTCTCAAACAAGTTTTACCCACAAGATCAGCTATTAGGTGGAGTGGCATTAACCATATAAGATATGATTCCCAACATTACAAACCTGAGAACTTTCAAAGAGTTTATGCCTCCCATGTCCTTGTATGTGCATTTGACTTCTTCTGATCCTGCAAGCATGAATGATAAGATCAGCAACCGGCCATAAATTTCACGAATATCACTTTCAAAATGTAGCTTTTGATGTCTACATGCATTGGTTTACATTTGGTCGCATGTACGTAAGACAAGGAGCCATGTATGCTATGTATATGTGAAAGGATAAGTAAGATACTGTCAACAGTGCCTCCTCCTTCACAGAGGCGTCGTGATTTTACAACGAGCTGTACTGGATATCAACTGTTGACCTTTACAGATAAACTTCAGATATATATTGAGGCCACACTAGCTAGTCAATCTCCCAAACTAAATTGAGGTCGGTATCATCACTGCCCCTCACTTTAATTTGCCTTCTTGGCACAAGGCCAAACAAGAATATATAGTTTAGAATTGTAAGTCAAAATACAGCATTATCCAAAAGAAAAAAATGACACCGGCATTTTGATCAGTCAACGATCAATGTCAATTACAGTTCTCCTTCACTATAATATTATGCTCCACAAGATGGGATACAACAGTTGAATATGAGGATCAGTTGTACTAAAACAATTGCCACTTGAAATTGATTCTTGTAGTTGGCTTCGTGAAACTTGCGTGTTTATGACACACTTTTTATCATTTAAGTAACAGGGATTTGTTTATAAAGTAGAATAAAGGTGTGATGATGAAAACAATGGAAATGAAGAATAAAGGACAACATGGTGATATACATCTTAGAAGTACGTATTGAGAACTATAGGTTAAGATGCATGTAAAAATTATCTTGAGTATATGTCAGAAATGGAGAGTGATGGAGTAATTGAGACCTTATGCAAATGGGCTATTGTTATAGCTACTTTTGGATTGGTCACAAAAGATGCAAGTCTTAGAATATATACTTGATGGAAATAACAGCCATATTTCTCGTCCCAACAAATGAAAGAAAAAGGATTTAAAAAATTTTATCGCATTGATTACTGCCTGCCGACTTATAGGAGAAAACTTTGTGCAGATCCAGAAGGGGAAAGATGCATCTGTCTGCCACATCAAGTATTCAGTGTGCAAGACTATTTATGTGAAAGCAAACCCCAATCTTACTTCGCTAGTTTATCATTTAAAGGGGAGTCCAATCCAGATTCCAGAGGAGAAAATTTCAGTTGTGCGAATCTTTCAGATACATGCTTTTCTAATTAGATTCATATAGTTGAAATATATTTGGAACAGATGCATGCTTTTCTAATTAGATTCATATTGTTGTAGTCTTTTTTCTTTTCAATGGTTGTTCTAGCAATCTTTTAGATAATGGTTATTTCCAACAGACATTTATACTTTAAGAATTCCACTCATAATGTATTGTGCCTATGACTTGTGATATCTCAAGGAACAACTATAAAGTTGATATCAACGAGTTGGTTCATTCCAACCGTTAGGAAAGACAATAGTTTAGCCCATTTCTCACACCAACTACTGCCAAGACAAGTCGTGGACTACCAGCCTACCATGATGGTTGTAACTTGTACGAATCATAGCCCTTTAAGATGACAATATGACCTATCGGTTTGCACATGAATCCAGTTGCATCTAACCTTTAAGATGATGCCAACATATAGTATTAAGTTGCTGATGCATTTCAAGTATGTGGCTTCGGCAACAAAAAATGCACATGAGCTCCCAAAATGATACATTTTTTAATATGGACAGTATAAAAGGAGACCACCTTTTTCTTTGTCAGTACACGTGAAAAAGACCAATACCTGTCCTGTACTACGCTTCAGATTCTTCATCCTTACTAGCCAGAAGGGGAGCTCTTTCATTAGCTGAATCCGCAAATCCCACCTCCCTGGAAACCTTGATTTCTTTTGCCTTTCCCCACATAACAGAGTAGAATCCGATCACAATAATAATCGAACCCACCAAACTGCACAGTTAAATGGTGATTCATATACATCGGGCTCTACCATATAATATTAACACAAAGCAATTGAACCAGATACCAGAACATATCACCGAGAGTATAGAAGTCATTGTTCATCGTAAAAACAGAAGAAATAGCATGAAGCTTAAGAGCGTACCTTCCAAGATACAGGATGTCACCCAGAAAGATAATACCCAACACAGTTGCAATTACAATTCCTAGTGGATGAAACATTGAAACGAAAAGAGGACCCTTTCTGTGCAAACACCACGAGGTGACACCCACTTGAAATGCAGAACCAATAATACCCTAAAGGAAGAAGAAGTGAAAAGAAGTTGTTATCCGATTCAATGCGAAGAAAAACAATATAAGTAAATTGTGCTGATGATATGGGATATCTACGAGTCTCTAGACTATAGAGACTCCAGTGCAACGAGGCGAACGTTTGAGGGAGCTTAGATAAGCAGTTAATCATGGGCCTTTGCTGGCTCTACGAGAATGACTATTGGCTACTGCTTGACTATTTATAACATAATAAGCGAAAGCTAGACAACTTTGTAAAAACACTCCCATATTTCAGGTTCAGAACAGACTGCTAGGACATTGAGCATAGGTAAATATAAATACTTTGTTGGAATTTTTGTTAAAGAAATTAAGCCACCAGAAAACATAACTGTGTGTTTTCCAAGTGTTTCTCTTCTTTCTATGGCAGGCATTACTGTTTGACAACCCCACATAATCCCTCGAGTTAAACTTGTATAATCCAATTTATAGTTGCAGACTTGCAGTATAAATGTAAATGATGGTGAAGAGCATGCTGCCAGACTCATGCATTCCCCTCAGTTGGGGTACGTTATGTTTTATGCTGATACTTCTAGCTTGAATGTCCTTTACATCATGTGAGTGATAATGATGCACCTACCGAGTACAAAAGAGCAATCCATCTGATATTAGGTTGCAACGCCCAAGCACTTAGGTCTCTATCGACAATAAGAGAGACAGTGGCTGATAAGATGGCAGCAAAAAAGCAGTAAAAGAAGACTATAATCAGCTCAGCTGGATACTTCTTCAGAATTGATGCCTGCAGGAGATACACAAATAATCAAAGACATAATGAAAAATTCATAACTTAGAGATAATGTTACTTTACCAAAATAAAATCTTTATTTTCCATTTACTCTTTGTCAACTGCTTTATTTCAATTTATCATCTTTGAGAAGTGCTACCTGCACAATTATGAAGCCTGAACTGGCAGCACAGTCTAGAGCGAGGAATAATCCTCCGATAACCAAGTTTGTCTCAGCCATAAGAGTATTCTTATAATGCAGCTTTATTGACGAAAGAGAAAGGACTTCAGGGCCTTTGTAAAGGGTTACAATGAAAGCACCAGCAATTGATACTAAAGTTCCAGTTGCTTTTGCAAGAAAACTCGGACTTCGACAAGCTAACAATTCCATCCTGACAACGACCAGACAAAAAGGCAAGTAAGCTTTGTTTCCACATTATATAACATACATATTGACCATTCTGCTTATTTCCTTTAATCTGCCAGCCGAAAGCAAAGCTTGACATGGCCCTTAAAGCAACTACGTTTGTTACTGCAAATGCCTTTAAACACCAAGAAACACAGAGACCATAGAGACATAACGACAGATACATGAAGAGTAGAAAACACCTGAAAATAATGGCAAGTATAAAGGTGAATCCCGGAATAAGATTGAGCATTGCCGAAGCAAATTCAGCAGAAGTGTAATTGATTCCAGTATATCCAGTCAGCTGAGCTAAACACCTGCATGGTGAGTTATCACTTCTTTAACACCCAACATACCAAAATGACCTATTCTAACTGCCAAGTGTCAGTAATGAAGCAACACTACACTCTACCTAGCAAGATTATCCAGTTTGCATCTTCAATAGAGAAGCATCTCACTCTAAATTAAGTAAGTTGTCTACTTGATCATATGCTGTACAGAAATGCAATACATCCAACATTAACACAATGTAACAAGAAACTAAACCACATACATCAAATGCAAAAGAATCATCCAGAAATTTGTCCAAGTCAACACCTTTTACTTTACAAGATAGTACTACCTTTAAAGCAGTTCCATTAACAATTTACAGTAAGGCAACATACCCAAGAATTCCCAAGGAAAAGAACCCACAAAGAAGCAAGAAATTAAGTGGAGGTCTGCTTGGTGACCTGCAAACACAAATCTTTATCAAGGGTTCTGATTAGATAGCAGAAAATTGAGTTATACTAGCAATTAGCAAGTAGCAACCTGTGAACAAGAAGAGATAAAGGGAGGAGAATGAGTGCAGCAAGAGCATTGGAGTAAGCAACAAAGGTTAAGTTAGTCATGCCAGTAGCCATAGCTTTCTTGCTGATAATAATCAACCCAACCTGAGCAGTTGTGCCCAGTATCATGCCGAAATACGGCGTCGTTGGATTGTCCATGAATCTCCTCATCATTCTGCTGCTGATTCTCAGTGTTCACTGATGAATGGTAATGATGAGACAGACGAGTCAAATCTATGCAGCTCAGACCTCTGTAGTTGTGTTGTGTCTGCTTAAATCTTTCAACTCCGGGAAAATTTCACCAAGCACCCTGTACTATAGGTTTTTTTAGCAACTCAATGAAGAAAACTCAGTCGGAATCGATAACTTGTAATTTAGGACAAATTGTTCCGACGGGAATTTAGGCCAAAATACTTCAAAATTTCGAGGATATATGGTTAAAACCTATTTTATCTCCACTATTCGTACTTTATACTTTAATGGAAAAATTGCATATATAAATCAATTAAGTATAGCTCTCTAAAACAATTTCATATAAATTCATTCTAATTTTATTGTCCCTAAGTTCGATTTAACTGGACGAAACTACCCTCAATGCATTCTAATTAACTGTGGACCTCAAAATCTAGCTCAACTGGATTTGATAAGGAAATCCGGTTACACAGACAAATTTGCTCAGATCTGCCACTACTTCACCGGAATCGTTCTTCCTTTGCAACTCCGACCGATTAAATTTCGAGGAGTTTATTCTCACACTTGACATCCTGAACATTCTCCAGCCGTCTCAGATCTACTTTTTGTTGCCGAAGTCGAAGCTTCGGTTCCTCCTTGCGGCAGCAAATATGGCGAATTTGGCGGTTAAGGCATGTGTGGCTCTAGAGCTGATCAACAGAATGCGATTGTGTTCTTTGATAGTTCAAGCAAATAGTGTGAAATGTGAACCGTAAGGTTTAGATTAGACCAGGCTTGGTTAAGGTGTCTGCTCAAATGCATGGTGATTGCAAATGCATAGCTTGATCATACGAGAAATAAAAAATAATATATTGGTATATAAAGTTAGAGTTTTGTCAAAAAATTGAAATGCTCTTATATTTCGACTAATTAATCTGTAGATATGAAATCAACTCCACACAGCCTGAAACTGAAACTAACAAGTTAGTTTTATAAACACAAAAATTAATTTTATGTAACAAAAGCTAGTTTCAGAATCACAAAATCTAATTTAATGTTTACAAAAATTAATTTCAGAATCACTAAAAGTTAATTTCAAATATTTAAGTACTAGTTCATGAACATTAGTTTCATAAAAAGTTAGTTTTAGGAGCATAAATATTAGTTTCACTAGTTTCAACATCATTTGTACTAGTTTCATAAACACAAAATGTTTAATCAAAATAACAAAAATCTTTTCTATTCACAAAAACTAATTTTAAAAACACTAAAATTTGTATCATGTCCGCAAAAGCTAATTTCAGAACCACAAATTCTAGTTTCTTGATCATTTGTATTAATTTCATGATCGCAAAAAATATTAGCTTCATCAAACCCTATCTTTTATATTAGTTTCATATTCACAAAAGCTAGTTTCAGAACAACAAAAACTAGTTTCATGTTAGTTTCATGTCTACAAAGCTAGTTTCAGTAACACAAAAATTAGTTTCAGTAACACAAAAACTAGTTTAAAAATTATAAAACCTAATTTCATGATATTTGTATTAGCTTTATATTAACAAAAGCTAGTTTCGGAACAACAAAAACCTAGTTTCATGTTCATAAAAATTAATTTCATGTTCAAAAAGTTAGTTTCGGATTCTCAAAACACTAGTTTCATGATTTTTTGTATTAGTTTCATATACACACAAACTAGTTTTAGAACACCAAAAAATAATTCCAGGTTCACAAAAGCTAGTTTCAATAACATAAAAAGTAGTTTCAAACCACAAAACCCAGTTTCATAATATTTTATATTAGTTTCAGAATCACAAAAACTGGTTTCATCAAAAATCCTGAAACTAGTCGAGTTAAAATTCCTGAAACTAGTACGGACACGTTTGAAACTAACGGTAATTTTTCAGAACAACAAAAACCTAATTTCATGTTCACAAAAGCTAGTTTCAAAAACACGATAGTTAATTTCAGGAACTCATAGAGATAGTTTTAGAACAAAAAAAAAAAAATCAAGTTTCATGCGCACAAAATCTAGTTTCAAAAAAACGAGAACTAGTTTCATGTCTATAAAAGCTAATTTTGAAACTCAAACAACTAGTTTCAGAACAACAAAAATTCAATTTTATGTTCCCAAAAACTAGTTTCATGTCTACAAAAGTTATTTTCAGAACCACAAATCCTAGTTTCAAAAACACTAAAGTTAGTTTGAAGTACCATCACACAACATTTATTAGTTTAATTACTCTAATGTGAATTGAAGTTAATTTTATGGACTAAAAACCTAGTTTCATAGTTCTAACATCCTAAAAGAATGGTGAACCCCAAAAAATTCAATGAATTTGAAAACTCCCTCCGAAAGCTACGATCATAATTAGGGTTAGGATTGAGGACGGGTACAGGTTGTACCAGTCCTCCACTCTAAACCCTAATTAAGCGTCTCTTAGAACTACAATGCTAGTTTCAACAAAAGAAAAGTACTAGTTCCAGGTTAATTGAGCTAGTTTTGTGATGATTAAAGCTAGCTTCATGGGTATAAACCTAGTTTCATGCCCACACAAACTAGTTTCTTGGACTCAAAACCTAACTTCATAGTTCTAAAACCCTAAAGGAAATGGTGAACCCTAAAAAAATCACTGAATTTGAAAACTCACTCAGGAATCTACGGTCTGAATTAGAGTTTTTTTTATTAATTAACATGAAATATAGCATTACAATTATAATTGTTGAACAAGACGAATTAATCTATCGATTTTAGATGCAAATCACCACCAATCTCTAGAGTTTAGGGTTGATGATGGGTACAAACCCTAAACCCTAATTAAGCATTTATCAGGACTACAATGCTAATTTTAGCAAAAGAAAAGTACTAGTTTCAAGTTCATTGAACTAGTTTCATGATGATTAAAGTTAGTTTCATGGACATAAACACTAGTTTAATGGGTATAAAATCCTAATTTCATGCTCACACAAGCTAGTTTCATGAACTCAAAGCCTAGTTTCATAGTTCTAAAACCCTAAAGAGAATGATGAACCCTAAAAAAAATCACTGAATTTGAAAATTCTCTCAGAGCGGGAGCTACTGTCATAATTAGGGTTTAGGGTTTAGGACGCCCTAATTAAGCGTTACTCTGGGATACAATGCTAGTTTCAGCAAAAGAAAAGTACTAGTTTAATTCAGGTTTATTGAGCTAGTTTCATAATGATTAAAGCTAGTTTCATGATAATTAATGCTAGTTTCATGGGTATAAACCCTAGTTTCATGCCCACGCAAACTAGTTTCATGGACTCAAACCTAGTTTCATAGTTCTAAAATCCGAAAGGGAATAGTGAACCCTAAAAAATCATTGAATTTGAAAAATGTCCCGGGGCTACGGTCCATGTACTCATCTTCAACCCTAAACCCTAATTAAGCGTTTCTCGAAACTACAATGCTAGTTTCAGCAAATTGAAGAGTACTAGTTTCGAATTCATTGAGCTAGTTTCATGATGATTAAAGCTAGTTTCATAATATTTTGTATTAGTTTTATGTTCACAAAAGCTAGTTTCAGATTCACAAAACCTAGTTTCATATCATTTGTATTAGTTTCATATTCACAAAAGCTAGTTTCAGAATAACAAAAATTAATTTCAGGTTTACAAAAAGCTAGTTTCAAGAGCATAAATTTTTGTTATTAGTTTCACCGTCAACAATAGTAGTTTCAACATAAACACGTAAAAATAGGAAAGTGCTCATAATCAAATACTTCAATTGATATCGAGAGGATAAAAAAAAAGGCTAAACCAAATTTTATGCCAAAAGCATGGCTAAAAAAGTGGAAGAAAATAGGGCTCAAATAAATAAAATGATCTTTTTTGTAAAATTTTCTTAAAGTGGTTCATTTGTACAAAAAATGAAAGAAAATAGGACTCTAAAAAATAGATTGGACTTATATATAATAGTTTTTTAAAGGAAGTTTTATATGTAAGCCCAATACATAAAGTGGATTTTTTATGTAATTTTTATACTTTAATTTATGTGTTTAAAATTAAATATTATATTTGTTTTGACCGGATAATGTACTTATTAAGTGAGTTAGGACAAGTTGTCGACGTGGAAATGAGGACAAAATTACTTTTACTACAAGCACATCAATTTTCGAGGTAAATTGTTCTACTACAGTTAATACAACAAAAGAAGATGCAACACATATTGGTGAGTTCTAGTAGAGTGTAGAGATCAATAACTTGCGTTTGATTTTTAAAATCATTTGGTATCAACAGATGTTAGTTTAAGTTAGTTGAAGTGGTAAGGAGAAATTAAATATAAAAATAATTTTTGATATATTCATCTTAAAAGTGGTTGGTCTCATGACTCATCGTCTAACTGTAAGTCCAAGTCCATTGAACGGATGAGACAAATGCACCCAGGTTGAATGTTTCTTTTTACATTTCATGGATGAAGAAACGGGAGGCTCGATGGATAGTTTTATAATCCGAAAACATTAGGGGGAAGCATAGTATATGGCTAAGATTGGGAATTGGGGTAAATATTCTAGTCAAAATGTTACTTTCATATAGTAGATCTTTATGTCCTGTTTTAAACTACCAGGTAACTGACCAGAAAAATCATTAAATTTACAAGTATCAATGAAATGCAAGAAAGTAAGATGATTAATCTCTCCTTCTTTTACATGACAAATGGGGTTTTGAGCCCAAAGAATATGAGTACTATTTCTATAGCATATGGTTCGGAACTGATGAAGCTTTTTAAGGTATTTCAACTATATAGCAACAGAAATTTGAGGGTGTAATTTTCCACAGCAAGTTGTATATTCCGAGCATACATGCCAAGCTCGAGGAAAATACTTGTGTAGACCACGTCTATTAGTAATCTCCCCTGTCCTCGATGCCCTTACTGGTAATCGATCAAACTCAGGCTTCTTGAATACTGTCTTCTTGCAATAATGGAACCTCATGGACTGTAAAATCTACAGTATCGGCTTCAGCATCCCTCTTCATCTTACTGTCTTTAGCCCTTCCCCATATCACAGCATAAAATCCGGAAACTAGCACCAATGCACCAGCCACACTGCAACAAAATCCGATCATCAAGAGAGGGAGAGAGTAGTTGTGCAGATTCATGAAAGCTTAAAGTTAATGTGATGATACCTTCCAAAGTAGACAACTTCATGAAAGAAGATCGCACCGATGACAACAGATATAACGATTGTCAAGGGGTTAAATAGTGAAACAAAAAGAGGGCCAGCCCTCGAAAGGCACCAGGACATCATGTAGAGTCGAAATGTTATGTTGACAATTCCCTGCACGTATGTTGAAGATTTACATACATAGATATGATGTTCGTATTCTTTATTGAGTAATATTGGAAACAATTTGCATACCGCATATAGTACTGCAACTAACCCCATATCTGCTCCAAGTTTCCAAGCGTTCATATCCTTCTCTGCGATCAAAGCAGCAACTGTGGATTGTATAGTCACGAAGAAGCAGTAAATCCCCACTATGATCATTTCAGCAGGGTATATCTTGAGAATCCAAGTCTGCAATTTTTAGACGGATAAGCTAATAGAGCAGGCAAAGTCATGTTCTGACTCTTGAAGGATTAACTTTCACTTTCTTTTGAGCTAGGATAAAAGTAAGATAAACACATATTTGCAAACCATTTGCTGTTCAATTCTAGCACTAGGTCATCAAAGAACCACACCTGGACTATAGACCACGCAGCAGTCGAAAAGGCAGCAATTGCAAGAAACACGCCCCCAAGGACCCAGTTCTGTTGTGATCCTAGGAGAAGTGAAGGATGGTCCAAAGTTAAAGTTGCCCTGTTTATGAGTGCCGGTCCCTTGTAGAGGGTCACAATAGATGCCCCAGCAATCGTAACTATTGTTCCCAAGGATTTCGATATGTCACTTGATTTTCGCAAATTTAGCATCTCCATCCTACCAAAACAAAATCCTTTCAATCAACACCGGGTTTTCCCTTGTATATCTATCATGTTATCTTAAGTACAAAATTTGCAGTAGATGTACATTGGGAGAATTGCAAAATTGGTCCTCTAAGTGACCGTCCGTTTCGATTTTGGTCCTTTTTTTTTCGGATTTGCAAAATACGGACTAAAAGGATCAATCGGGCCATTTTTTGGCGAATTTAGATTTCGATTTTGGTCCTATGCTGACTGGATTTGTGACATGGACGAAATTCATTTGCGATTTTGGTCCTTTGCTGAGTCGGATGAATTAAGGTATACTGATCAGAGACGAAGGGGGGGAGACAGATCGGAGACGGTGGTGGTTGAAGGTGGAGGGTGGTGGTGGGCGGATCTGGGAGGAAGAAGAAGGGCTCGGTGGTGGTGGATGGTGGTCGTTTTCGATTAACTGCGTGGATCCGTGGATAGAGGTGCGGAGTTGAGGCTAGGTGAACGGTTACGGATCAGAGTCGAAGGGAGGGAGGCAGATCGGAGACGGTGTCCGGTCGAGTTGTAGTGAAGATTGGTGGTGACTGGTGAAGGAGAAGAAGAAAGGTCTCGCCCGCCACCACCGAGCCGTCTTCTTCCTCCCATATTCGCTCACCACCACCGCGGACTTCTTCTTCAGGTTCGAATCCGTCGCCTAACCCCTTCTTCTTCAGATTATGTTCCACCCACCACCACCGCGCCCAGATCTGCCCACCACCACGGAGCCCTTCTTCTTCCTCTCAGATCCGCCCGCCACCACCCTACACCTTGCTATTTGTCATGTATGTGTGCCATGTAACGCCACGTCACCTCCAATTCAGGCCGACTCAGCCGACTCAGCTGAAATACGCATATACGGTTTTTTATACGGTCTTCAGGACCAAAATCGAAATAGAAAAAAAAAAGGACCAAAATTGAAACGGACGGTCACTTAGAGTACCAATTTTGCAATTCTCCCGATGTACATTCATACTATAATGTACGTGGAGAAACAAATACAGATAATATGTGTAAAGCAAAGGGAAAGTGAGTAAGGTACGAAAAACCCCTTAGAGGCTCAGACGATTGAGGAAAAAGTGATCGTTCACCTGAAAATGATGGCGAGTGTGTAAGTGAAGCCAGGAATGGTGTTGAGCAACTCGGTTCCAAGTGTCGGAGAGCTGTTGTTAATCCCAGCATAACTGAAATTGTCTGCCAAACAACTGTGAAAAGAAATGACAATGATCATCATCAACACCAAATGCAGAAGATGTGAAATGGATCCTTAAAGTCGTGCCGCTAATAATATTTACGAAAATTTGGAACGGACCCACATACATGCAAGGGGCCGCAACCCTCGATTCTGGACATAAAATGTATATTATAATAATCATATATAAGAAAGAAAGAATTATGAGAAAAACGCTCACAGCTCAACTAACGTACCTATGTTCCATAAAATATTATATTTTTTTCTTCTCATTTACTTCACATTTTTCATTGTTTCTCTATTTTTTGAACCCAATAGTGTCAGATTTTCCAACCATTTTGTTTATGTTTTTATCCTTATTTACTTCACATTTTTCATTGTTTCTTTATTTTCCTGTAACACTTTTTTATTGTTTCTCTCCTTTTCCTGTGTTCTTTTACTTTACATTTCACAGGGATATTTTATTTCTTTATTTTTATATTCATCTTTATTTCATTTAATTCTTTTTGTTTCTTTGTTTTTTCTATTTAATGGTAAATTCATTTACTTAATATACTTAAATTTTATTTTATTCAATCTAAATAAAGTTATGTTGTATCTAATTTCTTTATTTTATGAGCATATAATTTAAAAAATTATGTCTAAACATTGTTCTTTACTATATGAGTTTTGAAAACGTAAATTTATTAGTTATTAATGATAAAAAAATTTTAATTAAATTTATTATAAAAAATTTTGATAAATTTCTACCTCCGTCTCTCTGAATATCCGTGCGACATGAACGGTAACCATTCAAAAACAATTAACACATACTATTACGAAGAAATAGCAAGAATTTTTAAGACATCGTTATCCCATCACTAGGAGACCAAAATAATAATATATACAATCTTAAATAATTGATTAAAAAAGTTGAAAGCGACCCCTATTAACGTATTATCTATTTGTTGCAGACCTTCGTTAATTTAAGTACACAAAGTTCTTTGGATTGGAGGGAGGATATAAACTCGGTGAGTTGGTTACATATTTGATTTGGGTTTTTTCAAAAACAGCTGAAATTGAGAAAACTCAATTTAAATATTAACCAACACTCCGACCATGATTTGACGTAGTGGAAGCGCTTCACCTACTAAACCAACGTGCAAAACACCCTCCACTCACCTACTCATTCTGATCTTTCAACTAGTCAAAAAACATCTGTTTCGTTTTCATTATTAATCCAATCAGCTTTCTTTCTTAAGACACATTTAATTGACAATCAATTTTGGTACGCATCACAAACAAAACAAGATTCAAGTTAAAAAATACTACCAACTTAGCTTATTCATTCACACTGTTCAATATCGCATGCATATTCAATTACAAACATTAAATATTCGTGAGTGTAACAAAAGATAAGTACCGTTGACTTTGTACTTTTGAGAGAGATGGTATCTCGTAAAATAAGTTCCGGTTAATTTGTTTATGACCCAGTAAAAACAAAGAGAAGTAATCAAGATTGAGTTATTAAAGTTACCCACCCAAATGAAGCAAGCAAGAAGATTCTGCAGAGAATACCAAAAGTGAGTGGAGGACGATTAGACCTGTCAAGAACAGAGCTTCAATTGAATGAACCATATGAACAAAAACCCACAGCATACTCTAAATTGAATCATGAAATTGAAAAGCAAGAAAGAGTAAATAACACATACCTGTGAAATAGGAAGCCAGAAGGGATAAGAATGAGAGAAGCGAGAGCATTGGAATAAACAGAGATGACAAAGAAGCTGGTGCCATTAGACATGGCTACCTTGCTCACAATCATGTTCAGGGCTAGAGCTGTTACTGCCAACAACATACCCAACATGGGTACTGTGCTTTCCATCCATGAATTCCTTCTACCCATTTTCCTGCTGGAAGGAAAAAGAAGTTCTGGGAAGAGGATGGCTAATTGGATGGGCTGGACTTAGTAGTACTAATTAATATGGCTTTGTTATTGACACAAGGGGGAAATCATGTTTTCGTCCTTTTACTTATTCAAACTCTAGTCTCTTTTTGTGTTCTCCAGTTAGTTTTTACATAGTTAATGACTTAATGTCATCACTTACCACATTGTTGGGAGAGCCGTCCCTTAAGAGTTCTATAGTGTTCGACTGGATTAGTCGCATAAGGGAATACTGATGAGAAATAAATAAAAAAACTAACTTACTTTCAGTTTCCAAGGAGAATGGTGGGAGGGTAATAAAGGTAAATTTTGGATCACTACAATCCTCCAAAACTAACTGCATAGGAACAAAGATTGAGGAGATGATTGGCATGCGATTTAAATGCCCCAATTTAAATGTCTGAATAGTGATCGGGATTACAGTGGAATTGTTAAAATTGTGTTTGGTATAGAATTGTAATTGGATATGGGATTATAGGTTTGTTATATAGGTAGAGAAAAATGTTAATACTGTAGAGCAATTTCAATCTTCGGCATTTAAATGTCATGACAAATACAAAATTTCCAAGTAACATCTAAATGGGCATTTGAATGCTACTCCAATCAACCCCTGAATTTTTCAAAACTACTTTCTCCATTAGTACATTATTGTTGTATAGGTTTAAAAGTAAAACTTTTGGTTACGATAGACTATAAACTCGTTTACTGATTGCATAGCCCAAGAACAGGTTACAGGTGCACCATATATACAAAATCATTCATTTTGGTGTGGAATGTGATTACATGAATCAAATACTAACCAATTAAGTTCAGTAATGACAGGATGTATCATTGGTAAACCATGCTAAATGTGTAAAATAGTGATATGAACATTACATTTACTGCACAGTAAAAATCCTGTAAAATAGATTATCCACTTGTCTTTTCTTTTTTCTCCTTCACCATGGCATGTTCGATTCAAAATGATATTATAAAATACAAAGTCACAATCTACAGAAAGTAAGAGCATAGTTATACGGAACCCAAATTGTAAAACAGCCTCAAATTTCTGAAAACAACACAAGATTTTGGCATATCATACAAAATAGTTGGTATTCTGAATCAAGACCTAAAGCTCTCTATGACAGAATATAGAATTACAAAACTAAATTCAAACTCCTCAACAACACAGGAAAATCAAACGAGAACTCCTCCTATATTGACCCGTAGGCAAATTTCAATTTCTTGATTATTTTCCTCGTACATGTACACAAATAACCCTTTCAAGGGAAGACATGATGAAAAGTAAACAAGACAGCATCATGTAAAATAGTCATATAATTATACCTGAAACACTATACTGGTATATTTCCAAAACATTAGATGACATAAGCCGACCAGAAGATACTCCTCTTTTTTTAAATCAATGAGCTGCTGATACACTTTTGCATTTCACAAACCACGGGGAAAGTTGCTGATTTGCCCTTCTTCCAAAACATCTTTCTCCTCCGCCTTGTAATTTATTCTTATCCGCATGACCAGGGATTTCTGAAGGCAATATTACGAGCATAATAGAAGATGAGTGGATAATCATAATATCATAATGGTGTTTTGGGGTCTCTGATTTGGTGTTAGAAAAGGGTTATCATGTGTTGGACTTGGAGATACGTGTTTGGTGTCAATTTTTTTGCGTGTGAATATAAGATAGTAAGGGAAAATGAGAACGCTTGGGTCCGAGCTAAACAAGAGGAAAGGTGCTAAATAAACAGAACAGGGAAAAATGAGCAGACACGAATGTTCATACCTTGCCGTGCTGGCTGTTTGAAACTCGCAACTTTTGTGTGATTGATCCGTCGCCACTAGCAGGAAGAGTATTACTGTTTGCTGGATCCAAGTGCAACTGAAGAAACTGTGAAGCAAAACCACAATTATTATAAATATATGTCAAGCGGAAAATCTGTTTGGTGCATAACATATCTATAGCCAAACTGAGGCAGCAATACTTCTCACATTTCAATAACAAATAAATTATTTATATAAAAATACTCACCCAAAAATAACTAAACAGAGCTTATAAGATTCACTGATTAAACCAATAAGAGTACATGTTAAATATTCAACATCAATTTTGCAGGCCGCATGATATGATAATATTACAGTAAGATGAAACCATCCTCGGCATTTATTTCATCCCATTTTCATTAAATAAATAGTAAAAGATTTTGCAATAAACACACCAAGATTAAGCAATGGGGATCTGGTTCATGCAAGCCAACACAAAAAAGCACAAGTCAATAAATTAAAATCACAGCACATAAAGATTGTCTCTTAGTACAGACAATTGCACCCTCAAAATTACCTTCGGGACAGCAGCCTGGAATACAAAATTTGAATAGGTATTAGGTGACTTGTTCTGAAACTGAGCCTCAATTAGTGTCGTCTGTGGGTTTCCAGGCTCCTTTGAAAAGTTGAAAGTCATTTTCAAGGTGCTGCTCTCAAATGCAACCACTGATGGATAAGTTGCTCCATTGGTCTCTGTAATTGAAAGTAAACCTTTTATTAAACACGGAGCAAAATATTCCGACAGGATATAAAGACTACTGGTTCATACCAGGAACCGACAAGCTTGGTCCAAAACTATCCAATAAATCCATCATTGGAGAAATTGCGGCTGGAGGAGTGGCCTGAGCTGAAGGAGAAGTCAAAGTAGTTAACATATCTATTTTGTGTTTGTTATCTTGAGCAGGTGATAACATATCGAGTGTTGATGAGGCTGTTTGAGCAGGTGGAGATCCGATAGACAAAAGATCCATCAAGGCATCAGTCCCCTGAGTCTGGTTAGTTCCTGAATATTAGAAACACAAACTTTATAAAAATATGAGCTTGCCATGAAAATTTGTTAATTATCAGGTAGTGATACCTGGAACAACTTCCTATAACTTAAAATATCCGGCAACATTCCAGAACACATGATTTGGTTCTCACATGGTATGAGAAGCAAAGTCACGAGGATGATTAATGATTACATGATTCAATCGGAATAGAAGAGATATGGGATTTAAACTATGAACTTTATTGGATAATAAAAATCAACCTTGTAATGAAGCTGGGGAAAGGTTAACCCCAAGAAGATCTTGCAGAAAATCTCCGCCAGGTGTGCTGGGTACTATAGGGTCATCCGAGCTAAAATCAAGTAAATCGACAAGTGGTGCTGCAGGCGATTTGGAAACACCATTTGGTAGTTTCGGCAATACTCCTTGTGAAGTGGACAGAGCAGCGGGAACAGAACCAGCTCTCCTTCCAATATAAGTTGACTCATCAAGTACCGGCATCCTTTCTACCAAAGTGGACCTGAGACAAAGCATTATGTTACAACCTTGTACAGGAACAGGTCTATTTAACAACCAAGGAAGATACCCCAAGTCAATACCTGATATTTTCATGTTTTTCAATTATGGAATTAAATTCAATGGCTCTCTGTTGCAGCTCCAGGGCAAGGCTTCCTTTCTGATTAAGAACAATATTATTTATCCTCCTGTAATAGATTTGAGTGATTAAAACTGTCTATTGCATTTAAAATTATACAAGGATAGGTTTGTGCCCAGACAACATCTGAAATTTCTTTTTTCTCAGTAAAATGGGAAACAATTTACTGGCTTCATATTTTTACAAGGTCTAACGTGCACAACTGCACATGATGATCAGTGGGGAAGAAGGATTTAAAGTAGATTAGGAAGATTTCTAAACAGTTGGCCTGATCACACAAAAGCCAACGAACTAGAGACACGTGGAGAATATTGAATCAGATGCTGAAGGCAAATAACATACTTTGAGCAAGATGGGAAACGGCTTGATAGCTTGAACAAAGCAATCAAACACATAGCTCGAGTTGTAAGATCCATAGAATGGCGCGTAATTGCAGTTTCTACAACATCCACTGTATCGGCCTCTGTTACCTGCTCAGAGAGAGGGGGGGGGGGGGGGGGGGGGGGGGAGGGGGGTTAATAATGAGAAACCATACTAATTTATTAATTTTCTGTGAAAATGGTTAACTTTGAGGCAAACCTCAGAGAATTAATTATGAGGTAAAGAAACCGTAAATGCAGAAAAATACATACCAACTCCCATTCCCAAGTTTAGGCATCTAGGTGAATGTCTTTCATGTTGTTTTACTTTTAACTACAAGACATGTGAGTTAGCAGGGCAAAAGAACACAATAACTTCAAAGAAGGTTTTAAGCTTTATGTAGTTACTACTCAGGTGCAATTTACAGCTAGCCAAAGCGAGTATAGAAGCTAACTATCACCAAGTGCTTCATGCCTTTCCCTATTTCTAGCTCAGCCAAAAGTTAGGTATTGCTAATGTGTATGAGAGCAGCAAACTTGGAAAGAAATGCATGATTTTGTTTGAATTCAAAGTATATGAAGAATTGAATTTGAAGATCGAGAGAATCACGAGGTTTTAACTTGGAGCACCATCTGCCACCAAGGTACACAGTATAGTGAATACCGAATAGGAACTCAAGGAAGCATGCACGAAGAATTAGGTTAGCTTTTTTCAAATGGGCAACTTTTTACAGATGGGTCATGTAGCTTTGTAGCCTAATCATCGCATAATATGTCATGTTTATGTCGCTAACATCTCAAATGAGTATTTTAGGCAGATTATAATTAAACTGCGCAAATTGCTGGTGGACTAGAAACAGGGAGTCCAGATTGTGAAGATCAATATTAAGAAAGCTTCAAAATCATCAACTCACAATTATTGGATCCTCAACATCAAGCACTCCAACGTTACCAACCAACATCTCACCATATTCTCCAATGCACCAAACTGCAACTCGAACAAGAGTTTCCTAGTGGAGCAATAGCATAATTAAGACATGAGCACATCCAAGTAATGACATTTAACAAACATTGATGCCTCTGTAACTAAACCATACCTGTTCAACTGCAGTTTGGACAGCCCTGTATAGTGATCTAACTGTATACCCGTGGAGGTTAGAGGCATTAGTAATCACAACAATAAGGGCATGCCAAACATCATCCTTCACATAATTTCCTGCCTGCAACATATCATTTTAATGAATATGGAGTTGAGAAAACTAGGAGTCAAGAAAACAAAATCTTATCATGAGTAGCATAACTTCATCAGGACTCAAATAATAGTACACCGATACATGTTGGTGATATACTAGATTATGTGGACGACTTGGAGAGAAGGAAGCTTATATGTTGCTAAGAGTTTATGACAGTCGGTCTAAATATGAAAAGCCAGTGGAAATAGATTTGAGTGAATTATTTGTTTACTCTCAAGTATTTTGAATCAGTCATGATCAATAGCAAGTATTGATAATTAATAGTGTCTGCAGCCAATAAACCAAGAGTACTTCTAAAATTTCAGTATTTCTGCCAACAAAATATGATCCTCCATAGATGAGTACATACACACCTGTACGACCGTACAATGGAAATTTCAGTCTATGGGTAAACAGGAGGGTGGCCGGCTGAATGTGCATGTTAACTATTTTTATCTCTAGATGCATATTGTAACTATTTTCAGTCATTATCAGAGGAAAGTGATATTGACAAGTAGACTTTCCAATCAAGGTTCTGCAGCACCATTTGATTAGGAAGTTCATAATCATGCATTAACTCACTACAGTAGCCAAAGAGGGGGCAGATTTCAAGATTGAGCTTAACATTCTGATCTTAGTATATTGCCATGTATCAAACTGTAGCATTACATGGAAATTGGAAAGAATAATATCATTTACTTAATACGTAGTGGCAATACAACTTCCATACCTGTGAAAGAACCCTGAGCATCTGATCGATGTACCATATTTTTTCGGGAGAAAACCTGGAGCATAACTCAGCCGATGAGACAAGGCATGGCTAAGTTTATGAAATTGCAGTGCATCTATGATCTATCTACTGCTGAAATCCTATACACAATTGTTAAACTACTGAATAGACATGAAAGAAAAAACATAAGAAGATGGGATAACATGCAACAACATCTCAGGGAAATCACCAGCTGGCAAACTGTGCAAAAAGTGAATTTTGAATGTCAGGATTTTACAAAAATCATGATAATTTCTGATAATACGAAAGTGAGAGTGAGACAGACCACAATATTCTCAGCACTATTAAAATTTAAAAGTACTCCCTCCGCTTTTGACGCTTTTTAAATGCTTTCATTTGCTAATTTCTAGGGTATTACTAAAAAAATCCAAGCTGTGGAAGTCAATCACTCCCGTCCATCCAGTGCCTAATTGCCTAACATTATCATCAAAATCATCACATTAAAATAGATTTCTTTTAATTAAAAGATAAATTTTGGGAAAAGTTAGGGAGTATTATTTTTATGGTAGTGATTTAAAGTTCACATAAACTTTATACTCAAATTTTTTTACCAAACTTCTATCTGTTCTTCATCATTTTCAAAAATGTACTGGAAATAACAGATGGAAAGCATTACAAGAAACCAGGGAGTAATAAATGGCACCAAAGTGACCCTTTGAATAACAAAGGATTGAAGATAATTTATAACTCATAACTTACTTCTCCACGATAGAACAAATTTTGGCTGTAAGGTCTCCCTTGAATTCGATGTCACTTACTTCCAGGTAGTCAACAAGATCCTTCGTCAAAGACTTCACATTGTTTTCATTGACCAGAAGATAAATGAGCTCAAGAGCTCTTTTACGGATTGAAGCATCTGAATCCTGGAATGGCAAAAGCATAGAAAACTTAGTCCGGTGCATAACCACAAAAACAATGCTATTTTTAATTCTCGGAACTTTATGGGGACGGTAGAAGAGCAAATGAGGGCTCAATCAATGAATGCAAGCGTTACTTGTGTTTGGTTTCATGCTTGGAAAATATTAAACTAGTGGAGTAGACACACTTGGAAAAGCAAAAAGAACCTATTGACCATGGCAGCATGTGTTACCTTTACACATTCCAATATTGTTGCTCGGTGCCGCTGAACTGCTTGACTATCTAAGGCAATAGCTTTCATCAACATGTTCAATGCAACATATCTGAGAAGACGGATTTACACGTTAATTAATAAAAACAGCATAGGCTAAGATAAATCGAACCAACAAACTCGCTTCGCTAAAATGAAGATTATAAAATGACCATCTCATTTGAAAGAGTGAACCATGCTCTTTTCTATATTCTTTTTCACAAGTCAGGGAGACGTGTGAACTGACGTCATGCCTAGCATTAGTCTCTTATACAAGGAAGCTCTCTTGATCCTAGGAGTTATTTGTAGGGTATACTCTTCTATTGAGCTTTAGAGCAAACATTATTGGTTAGGATACTGAAATACATAGCATGGTTTTGATTTCCATCAGCCTAATAGGAAACATGTTGAGACATAGCACACAGAACAGGTGACAATTGATGTTTTTATGTTCATAAAATGTTGAGCAGCTTAATACTGTGTCCAGGATATGTAGAGGAAAGATAGAATTTTATAGCACTCAATTCCCATGTAGACCTATCTGGAATAGGAAGAAACTTCTAAATTCAAGAGTCAACATGACGAACCACAAGAAGAAACCATGATTCTGTTAAGATAAACAATGTCATCAAATGACAGCATACAAGTTACCTAATATTGTTGTCTTTGCTGGACAAAAATCTTCCCAAAATATTAACAGCAAGCACCCTTAATCCACCATTGTCTTCAATGCTCATGATTGTAGCTACACATTCATAGAGGATGGCGTTCCCAGCATTTTTGTTGGACTCAGTTTTGGTTGCCACCTAAATTTCAAGAAAGAAAAAAAAACATGCAGGACTTTGTTAAGCAATCTACATGACCACTTGAAATTTGCAAGTGACTGGATCAAAAGTTTGGATGCAAACTGTCAACCATAATGTTCGGCATGGGGGGAAGGGGATTAGGGAGTCGGAGTTTGACAGAATCATCGAGAAAATATGATGCATACATATTCAACCGGGTTGTGGGTGCTTTTGCAAATCAAATCACTACCTAGAAAACCACCCCCTCTCCCAAGAGCTATGGGGAAGTAGGGTGTTGGTGTGGCTGCATGCAGCCTTACTCTTGCATTTCTACAAGGCGTATGTTTCCATTATCTAAACCCATGGACTCAGGCCACCACAGAGAATTGATTAAGACCAACAACTCAAGATCTATTAACCACATAATCGATATATTGAAATTTCTTTACTATAGTACACATAATTCGTGGCGGCAGCGATGGATTTGGGTCAGCTATTTAATACTGTGCGAAATGTTTGATCCTAGTTAAAGAACCAGAAAAATCAGCAATAATATAGAGATACATATGACACACCAACATAGCGGCACAGAACAAACAATCAGCAACCCTTCAAGTTCATTAAGAGCTCCCCATTGGAAAATACTCATGAAATTAAACTTCCTGATGCAAACTTCCATGCAAAATTTTCATGGATTCTAGTTCATTTGTCAAGACCAATTCCCACTCAAAGTGCAGGCTAGAAGAACCAGTCACATTACATAGAAACTTACTAAAGCCATTAATTAATAGAGTAATGAAAATTTTGTTTGGGCATCGAAGAAAGATATAAGGCATATAATGCTGGTGTACCTGCGCAAGTAGATCGTTCATAGTATCACTAGCATCAGCATCTCCTTGGCCCAACACACACAAAAGCCTGAGCAATCTAATTTGGAGAAATGGGTCTGAAATCCCCGAAACATCATACTCAGGTGCATACGGACTGTTTGCAAGATCCTTGAGAACTTTGACTAGGCCGTCTATGCATTTCTAAAATAACAAAAAGGGATGAAGAGAAATGATCAAATTGTTCCCAAAGTGGAAATCCTCATGTGTCATCATAATGAAATATTCAGGACTGAGATTGTAAATTACCTTTCTGAAATGCTCGAGGGCATCTGTACTGACTTTACACATATCTGTACATAGCTGAACTCCAGTTATGAGAACTCCATGGTGCTTTTCTTTCAGTAACGCAGCTGCAGGATTTATGAAATTCTCTGCTAGGTCTGGAACTTTCTTTATTATTCTTATTGTGCATAATGCTGCCTATATCAGAAGAAAACCTGGGTTATCATGCTCAATGGTATGTCTGTGTACTTCCATATAAGAATTATAAATAATTTAAGACTATTAGTGATTGTCATGACTGAAGTTTAGGCATTCATTTTTTCCTCGGTGAGATTAATTAACAAACATCAAAAGTTGTGACAGATTGTGATGCAATTAAAATATTCTCATGCGCAGATCCATAGCTCATCAACACTGGGATCATTAAGCAGGTAAGCCACTATATTTGATTAGCTTCGAAATATAGCATACCATACTAAAAACAGTTTTACAAGAACAGATTCCTCAGCAAAAACAATAGTGGTAGTAGAATTGGCACGTCTTTGTCAAAGGTTCAATTTCAATTGTGTTTGTGCAGCCAAGAGGGTATGTTAAAGGTTTGGTTTCTAATATAAAGATACTTTGTATTCCCTGTTGGATAATGATGATGGGAGCATTTCATTATTCATTTCATCACAGAACAGCCTCACTCCAAAAAACAACAATATAAAACCTCACTACATCAGAATAATGATTTTGCTTATGTCCAATCATTCAGATTATTAATACCCAACAGGAGTTGGAATGATATCTGATGACTAAATACAAACAATATCGTAAAACATACACTGTAGTTAAAAAGAATAGATAAAATTTGAAGCTCAACTGGATTATCATGAAAGACAAATTTTCCACTGGAATTAAGGGGATCTTAATAAATATCTTACTTTCTTCCTGATATTAGGATCCCGAAATTGAAGTAATCTTTCCACCTCTGGCGCGAGATCACGAGCCATTTCAGCAGAACAGATGTTCCCCAAGGCACAAAGAGCAAGTCCAACAATATACTGGTTGGTGTGATTTAAATCTCTGTGCAAAATATTAAGACATCCAATCAATTTGAGAATTGCAATTTTCTGTGCAAGAATTCTGAAACTATAAAATCATTTTCAAAACCAGGAAACAACTGCTGCATTTCATCTAGCCAACAAAGTCCTTTCATAAAATGAAACAAAAACAATGACGCTATTTTCTGTTTACATGTTTTCATCAACAAGCAATCTAGTTATATCCATTTCCTATAAGGGCAAGGTCTTCACTATGAATTTTTTAAAAGAACACTTAAAACTTTCCAATTCATAAGTTTTTCATCCAACATCGCTAATCTTTATATCCATCCTCTCGTTCCTATACAAAAAATCAGTTCTTTTTTTCTTTAGGTAAGCTTAAGTTATACAGCAAGTTATGTGCTTCAGATAGAACATGATGCAAAGAGAGATATCTTCGGAGATTACTGTTTTATTGAGTTGGTCACAAGCATCAAAACTTCTTGTCTTTCGTCAAGTAGCAACATCAAGCCAAGATATCCTATTCTCTTCTCTGGAAAACCCGGAGAAGCGATCAACTTTAGGCATTCCATTTGACCAAAATGTGTAGGATAACCAAGCATGTGAATGAACATGAGCTTCGCCAAATTCCGGTGCATATAAAACTGATCATTTTCACTAATAGATGCTCGTATTGAAGCGCATTCTTTTCTCACAACAGCACGCTCTTCTGCTGCAGTCTTGCAAGCACGTATAGATCGGATCATATCCCTGGCAGAAAATAGTTCTCAGTTTATAATAACTCAAATGTAGAGAAAATAATCAGTGAACAGGAGAGATAAGTATCCAATACTCATGATTTTTTACGGGTGAAGGGAAATTTAAAACTGCACACAGGGATATGAGATAGGGGGGCGGATAGTATATCTTAAAGTAAGAGCAATGGCAAAACTCAGTTTTAAAGAACTCTGACTGCATGCTGCTCAACGATGCCCATAAACAAAAGAGAATGGACTTCTTTAATATGCTTACATGTTATTCTATAGAATAAAAAATTAAAAATGTCCTTTAAGCTCTTGGAGTTATTTTCCTGGACTCGGAGCATTATCTGCTGAGTCTGCCTTTCATAAGCAGTGCTACCCAAAGACACAGAGATATTAACTTCACTGCAGCAAAAAGAAAAATAGAAAACCCTGCCGAGGCATGAGTTCTGCCACCCCATCACTGATCATAGATTCCAAATAGCCTCTAGGAGTTTACATGGAAACAATCGTAAAGGCTACTTCCTAGGATTAAATTAATGCATCAAGTTTGGTGATAACTGATAAGCATACCATATGATGTAAATCAAGAAACTTAGCAATTAGCACAAATATATTAGCTGACTCCATAACCAGATCATAGATCACTGGGCACTCTTATTAAATTATCCTTGTATCAGGTATCGGAACTATATCTAATTCTCATATCAACAAGCACATCACCATATCCTAGATAAGTAACACAAAATAACAATGTTTCAAGAGTATACCAGGGGGGGAGGAGACATAGTAGTGAATTTTATCTAATGCACTATCACTCTATTAGTTGCTACACATAAATACATAACGTGAACAAGCAAGTAAACAGTAAGTAACATGAAGTTTTGAAGTGAGCTCCCTTCTATTCTTCGAATGGGCAATAACTTATCCTTACCTCTACAAAAAATAAATTCATTTCTATTACAGCTTCATAATCATGCACAATGTGTACCACTCTACAAAATATAATTCCGTCCCACCATGGCACCATCTCCCTCTCATTGTCCAATTTCTGCTAAAACATTCTAAGCAATGTACAATTCCAACATCATCAATCTCCACATAACCACCTCTGCTGAACGAAACAATAACCCCAACCTCAACTAACAGCATTAGTTTATGTCGTTTCCACTTTCCACTACACCAGGAGAGGGGAATTAATATATGACAATCCATACATGTACACCTTCGCTTTGAATCATCATTGACCACACTGAGACACTAGTCCTCGACTTCATTTTTTCACAAATCAGAAACTAGATAGGTTTCTCTTACATTCAAATTATTCAAAAGGATCAGCTGCATTTCCATCGGTTTCACAACTCTACAAATCTCTTAATCAGACACTCAAACTAGCAAAATGAATAGCAAGTTCATCAGTGCACGAAATCTACTCCAACTTCAACGAGGATATACCGCAGCAACTATTTCCCTGATTTCTTACTACTTAAGTGCATGTTATCTCAAAAAGTAAGTATATAAATCAACACCAATCACACTGACTTCCGAATTTCGAAATCCTTTAAAGCTCAATAACACTCGTTCCTATCATTACCTCTCCTTCCGAGAATACTGAGTTACTCATTTACTGTAGAAATGTACAAGGTAGATAGTTCAACTAGTATTCCTAATCGATCACACGACTAAATTCCTAAATCTCAAATGCGTCCGGTAACAACTAACAAAACTAATCCGACTAAATAGCAATGTGATCCAAAACAGAAGAAATGGAAGACAGTGAGACCGTAAAGTACAAACCTCAGGCGAGTGGCGGAGGAGAAAGGATTCATGGCTGCGTCTGTTTTGAAGCTCCTTGATAGATGTACCAGATCCAAGTCCTGTGAACAGGAAGATGAGATCAGAGAGATCTAAGATAAACTGGAGATTTTGATCTCAGATTTTGGAGAATTTAGCTACTATGTATGTAATTGAACTGAGCTTACCAATAATGGTGGGAACTTTGCTCAGGGAGATGACATGTGCAAGATTTGGCAATGGAATTGGAAAAATTGAAAAATTGCTGCACTTGGGCAGAAAAGGATTGCCTGCGATCCGGTTTGAACAAGTTCGAGGCCTTCTTTCGAACTGGACGTCATTTTTCCTTTTTTATTTTCCTTTTTCCTTCTTTTTTTTTTTAAGTATTTATATTGGTAAATTTGTAAGTGATTAAATAAATGATAAAGAATTAGACAGTAGCGTGAAAAATTTTCATTAATGAAATTCTGAAGTCTCGAATGTAACATAAAAAAAAAAGTTACAAAGTTATTAAAAGAACGGAGGGAGTACATCCCCAATTAAACTTTTCAGTTTTCACGGGTGGACTATAAGTTTTTCATGAATAATGTAAGAGAGTGGATGAATAAATTATAAAATGACATATGTGTTTGTGTATTATTTTTTAATAATATAACCAAATAAAACGCATGTGGGTAACTTCCAATTTAGTTTCAATTGTGGCCCACTTTCGTCCGTCCAAAGTAAAAATCTATCAAAATTATTTCTAGTGTCCAGACTCGATAGGTAGCGCGTGTAACTCAACAATTATCACAAATGTCAAGTCATTTATATAAAAAAGAAAAGGTATCTGCCTCTCGACACCTCTCTCTCCCTCCTTTTCAACCAAATCCAATTGTTCTTTCCATATCCTTTTCTTCTTTCTTTAAGCTTCATAAAGATATAACTATTTTTGGAATCTGAGAATCTTTCATTCGAGTCTAACCGCATACTGGCGGAGAGAATGGAGCATCCAGCATGGATCTGAAACACCATTGGAGATCTCTTGAAGACATGATGGCCCACGATCAAAGCAAGATTCAAGCACGCGAAAGTAGAGTTTTAGCAGGTGGAAACAACACAACAAAGGCAGGAGCTCTCTTAGGATTTGCGTATTTGTTATACACTTATTTTAACTTATTTTCTGCTAAACTAGAGTGGATGCTCACCAATTGTTTTGAATAGGCACTGTCACAGTCGATAGAATTAAGAGCCAGTTAAAATTGTTAGTTTTGCTTAGTATAACACACATGTGCATCGTGCTGCATATACAACACAAGCATCAGGCGTTGAGGGGCAATAATGCACCATAATGGTGTAGTTAATTCAACAGAAAAATCGACCTAAACACCATTAATTTTAATCGAGTCCATTATATTTGCTCGGGACAACGAACCAAATTCAGTTTTTTCTGTATCCATTGCCTTTCGTACTCCAAAAAAATTAACTTAATTTTACAAATAAAGTGTACAGAAAGTAAGTTGCAGAATAGCTAGAAGGAAGAAGAATTGTGGGAGATGAAGTAATGAAGGAAGAAGCCACTTGACTGTAAAAGTTGAAGTTGTATCTACAGTCATTTCCCATTTACAAATTCATATTGTTATTAAATGTGAAGGTAAACATTTTATTTTTTTTTGTAACTTGGAGTCATTGGTAGGCAATAATTATTAATACACAAGTTACTTATTGAATTAAAAATTTAAAATAATAAATAATAATGAATCTTGCAAGGCTTAGTAATAAAAAGGTTGAAATTACTAACAAAAATTTCAATCCTGATATTTTAATTTTATGGATGACTACAACAATCAATTTGGTATTTCCACTTGGAGAAGATATACTCTAATTAATGAATTTATTTTAGTCTATATAACATCATTTAGTAAAATTAATCAAATAATGTTTATTGATAAAATCACGATATTTGTAGGGATAAGTTATGTTCTCTTCAACTGAAAATTATTTCAGTTCAGTTTATTTCAGTTCAAACTCTACTTGGTAATTTATACTTTACTTTACTTCAGTTTAGTTTAGTTCATTTCATTTCCATTCAGTAAATTTCGGTCAAAAGAACAGAGCCTTATCTCAAGAAGACTCGATTATATTTAATGTATCAAATTGATCACTAATGGGCCGATACCTGGCCTACTGGACACACAATGTTACGCGAGACCCATTACGTTGATATAAAAATCTATTCACTTAATTAATATATATTTAATAAAAAACTTTGTATGTATTAATAAATAATAATGCAGACCTAAATATATGATGAATATGTGTATTATGGTGGTGTAAATTTTAGAAAAATACACAATGTAGATTTGGAATACGCTTCACACGCATAGCGTGTGACCCAATTCTAATAATCTATATAATACATAAACTAAAAAATGGGTCATTCTAGGCTATCCACATCATTTAATTATGTGGCAAAATAAAGAGTTTTTATTGGTCCAATCTTGTTTTCAGTTGGCAAAATGAAATGTTCTGATTGGTTAGGGAAAAAAAATAAAAGTTGATTGTGCTCTACTTCACTTACTCAAGTTCAAAGATTGATTCCTACATGTGACACTCATTCTTACATTTAATTCTTTAACCTTCAATTTCCAAAATCATTGAACTAAATATAATAATTCTTGAACTAAATAATATAAACACAATAACAATTAATTAAACACTTATATACAATAATTCTTGGACCAAATATTGAAATGTCCGTCAACAACACAATTATTGAGAGACAAAATCATTTACAATTTCGGAGTTTTGTAGCACTTCATTTATACAGAAGTATACTACCCCTCCTACTTTCGTGAATCATGATCCATCATCCATGCTTGAGAATTTTTATAAGGGATTCCTTGCTCAAATTTTAAGTACATGTGTTTGAACGAGAAATTAAAAAAAAGTGTGAGTAATATTTATTTATGGAACAAGAACATGGAGGAATATGTGAGGACGAAATACTTTTTATATAATGATGAAATATATATATATATATATATATATATATATATATGTTATTTTATAAGAATATTTACTCTAATTAATTTATAAGATATTAAAGAATGTATAGGAACTCTTCTATATGTTCTAGAAAATATAGGGCAGGTGGCAATCTCTCCCTCTAATAATTATAAACTTTAATAATTGTAGCTTATTTCCTAACTAATATAGGCTATAACTAGGGAATTATAAAAAACCCTACTAAAAGGATAAGATAAAGGGTACTTTCCTTACTTGACAAAATTACTATTATTATTAAGTTCTTTAAGCAAAAGTATATATGCGCTCTGTCCTAATGGAGGAAAGGGTTGGCTAATGACTATAACTTTACCTAGTGAAATGCTTTTCTATATTATATATAATTTTTAGAAAAATATATACTAGCTTGATTATGCATGGCTAGGAGAAGGCACTCTATTGATAAATGATAGTATGCTTAGATATTATTTTATTTATATATCTATTTAAATGTTAGAGATTCCAGTGTAATAAGTAAAATCGATCATGATAGAATTTTATTCACCCTTTTTATCATTTAAATAGAGGATTAAACTTTGTTGTTTTCATTTGAACAAAAGTGAATTGAACTTATTTATAGTATAAAAACTAATTAAACAAAATCTAAACATAATTACATGAAGCTAAATTGAATTAATATTAATAAATTTTCAGATAAATTGTAACAGCCAAAAAATTCGTATTTCGAACTTGTACGTTTTAAACGAACCGTTCGCCAAACTGGCGTTCGTAAACATTGTTGGACCAAACTTTATGACTTGTAAATTGTCCAACCCATTACTTATCAAAATTCCAAGCTTATCTATTGTCAAAGTCCCTTTCAAACTCTAATCTTCTCCCCCAAAAATAGGAGAGCTTTTGAAATAAAACATATTTAGCCAAAATGACTCTTTTCGCGTGTAAAATTTTGTCAGATGCAGCAGTATTCAAAACTCAATTTCTGGTTATCTAACCGTTGGATCGAGCTGATTTTTGGGTTGAATTTCCTAACACGACATTCTACACTGTCACCGGAGAGATCTCCATTTGGATGTCTAAATCATCCTGAAAAATGATTCGAACAGAGAGTCATTTTTTATATCCATATCGATCCTTGTTTGTCATATTTATTCTCTTCCGGGCAAATTCCCAGGACTTGCATCACGATTATTTTGTCATCTATGCAATGATATATGTTATGCTTGCAAGATCTCCTAATATCTTATTCACACTCATTTACAATTTTAAGATAGATGTCTGTATGTGTTGAAAAGCTTATTTGCTTAACTCATGATCATGGTCACGTCTTAGTGAATAATGTTTGGGTGTTTCAATATGAGGTATCACTTCAACCCTATAATTATGCACAGTACTTTACAGTGTTCTACTCAAGTGATCTTGATATTATATAAATGGAATGAATATGAAAGTCTTGTTAGCTAATTAAATAGAATTTGGTAGGTTGTGTTGTTTTAATATTGTTGCATGTTTATATATGTTGATTCATGGTCAATTGCCAGTGATATGTATGTAGTTCTCGTAATTAGGATGGTGATGATGATGACCAGTAAAATAAAATATGGGGTGGTGTTACTAACTTATTTTGAGAATACTAATTCATGTGGTTCTTATGATTCTTGATACTCTGTGTATATATTTTGATCATGGAACAGTATTACCAATATCACACCCTTATGTAATCGATACTTATGAATGTATGGTGATTCCAGATTACTCTGTGTTTGAAGTTGTTATGTTTTAATCATTATTTAAGATGCTACTACTATGTTGATGGTATGCACCCACTAGTTCATGCATTCATAAGTTAAGTTTAAGAGCATGCACCCATATTAATAAGAGTTAAGTCAAGTATGATTTCAAGTGATGTCAAAAGATAGTAAGATTTCTCAAGTAAATCGTGATCAACCAAGTTAAGCAGTCACCATCGGCTAGGCAACTAGTAAATCGTGACTATCAAGTTAAGCGGTCATCATCGACTAGGCAACTAGAAAATCATGACTATCATGTTAAGCGGTCACCATCGGCTAGGCGACTAGCAACTCGTGACTATCATGCTACGTGGTCATTATTGGCTAGGCAACTAACAAATTGTGGCTATTCAAGTTAAGCGGTCACCAACGACTAGAGATGTACCTTACGATGCCAAATAAGTTCACGAATCAAGTTATGTTTCGAAGTATGTTTTTAGACTAAAGTTTAAAGTTAATTTTCAAGTTTCAGTTCAAGTAGAATTAAGTTTAATTGTTCATAGTCGAGTCAAGCCATATGATGCATTGCATGACAAGACTAAAAGATATAAGGATATGAAGTTATAATTTAAGTCATGGCACGTGCATAGATACTTGCTCAGTCAGTGGTCACGACTGACCCCTTTCTAAAAATATCAATTTTAGGTTTGATGCCGAGCTTGGAGTGGAGTGTTGTTGAAGTAGTGATCATACCATGAAGATTCTTAACATTATTTAAATTTTATGATTTAAAAGACTTTGTGTTGTTGCAAGATTTTATGGTTTCTAATTTCGCTGCATATTTTAACTAGTTCACGAACTTATTTCAAGAATTTACATGTTATGTTTACAGTCAAGTCGTCAATCTACGTTTTTAATTTTACAAATCTAAGTTCGTCGAATTTCAAAGCACCAGAACTACCGCGAGTTGTAATTTTTCATAATTCACATTTTTAAAGATGAGGGTGCTACATAAATCATAACCCTACTAACTTAATATAATTTTCAACTATACCAGAGTAAAGTCGTTGGTAAAAATGAATGTGGATTAAAAAATGATAGCCTAACCAGAGCATGTTTTATTTTTAGAATATGAAGAAAGTGTAGGACAAAATGAATCACACCCATCAAAAAGTAAAATCTTTAATGAAAAAAACATGTTAAAATTAATTACTTTCCTATAGTGTTAAATATCATTTATTCTTTTGAGTATGTCAACTTAACTTTTAGTGAATCAAATCTATGATCACTTTAAATTTTTATAATCTTTTTCAAAAATAACAAGTTCAACTAACTCAATTCTTAATATAATGCAAACTTCCATTATCATTTAAGGCCGGCCAAAATTTTATGGAGCCCCATGTGTAAATTTTAGTTGGACCTTAAAAGTAATAATAATAAAATAAAAAATATACAAGATAAGTAAAATGAAATTTTTACATCACCATGAATTGAAGACATGACATTTTTATTAACTTTAACACTTGGAGATATTAATTTTAATGTTTAATTTTGATACCCTATAGAATATCATATAATGTATAGTGTATTATGTATAATTGGTAAACAAACACAATAACTTACAAAATCCAACTCGAGTTGAAAAATCTCAACTCAAGTTGAGATTAAACCAGGAAAATCCTTATATAAATAAATACATGTGAGTTGATAACCCAATAAAAAATCTCACATGTGGTTTGATATAGAGTTAAAAAAATACACACAATAAAAAACTTTTAGTTGATGAATAGTGAATTTAAAAAAATAGTATTTGGAATAGAGTTACAAATTTATTGAGTTGTTATGTAATGGTGTGTAAAAATAAAGAGTTCAACAAGTAAGTGATGTGTGATACATCCTTCGTTCCACAATTTTTTTTTTCATTTTTTTTTTCTTGCACAAATTTTATGAAGTTTGAGTAAAAACATGGTTTATATAGATAAAGTAATAAGTGTATAGTAAAAAGTAAAAAAAAAAATTATTAATAGTGAAGATAGTTAATTTCCACAAACGAAAATTGAAAGTTTATAATGGAACACCCAAAATAGAAAATAACAATATTTAATGGAATGGAGGGAGTACTTTTAAGTTTTAATAAAATTGTTAATTTGATTGGAAAAGTAAATATGAAGTGAAAGTAAGGTAGAAATCGAAGATAATTGTTTTGTGGAAATAAAATTTAGTTGAAATTTTACTGTAGAAGATAATGTAGCGCGTTAAACATGACGTGTTCTTATCGGATGATGAGTTAGGTTAGTTTCGGGGTCATGTTCTACTAGTGTAGAATACCAAACTCTTAACAATTTTTTTTTAAAATAGCAAATGTGACTCAAACCTTCAACCTATTGGTTGGAGGGGAAGCGTATTACCAACTGAGTTGCGCTTTATTGTCACCAAACTCTAACATGAACATTGGACATGTACGTGAATGAGTATAGTATGGGAGGTTATTTCCCAAAACTACAACCACCGGCCTATGGTGGGTTGTACTAATCTTTGACCATGACGAGTGTATTTGTTCTAAAATCACCGCGGACAAGTTCACATTTAAAGCGGGGGGATGGTGAACGGGTGTTTAAGTGGAGATGAGAGATCGGTGGTGGAGATGAGATATACGTGGTGGATTAATGGTGTAGATGATTTGAGCGGTTGAGGACGATGTGGAGTGGAGGCGTGAAATGGGTAATAAGTGAGAGATTGGATGAAAATTATTTGACTTAACTACTAGAATATAAAAAGATGTACTATTTAATTAAGGGAGAGGGAGACGGAGAGAAAGAGAGAGATGCTCCAAAATGAATGGAATATATAAAGTTGAAATTGGGATGGAGGAAGTATATATTAGCTCCATCCTAAAATCTTAGGAAGATTTTTATTACATTCAAGCAAATTATGATTGTAGGCGATCTCCATGGAAGTCGAAGTTGATCAATCTCGAACTTACACGCTACGCTAAATGTTGACACATAGTTTTGTGTCCTAAATAGGTGATAAACGGGTACTTCATGGGGCCTGGATCCTAAATACTTTTCATTTTTCTTTTCATTTTGCCAGTCTTTCATTGACAATTCCTACTCGAAAGATTTATGAAAAGCTAAAGGTCCATATGGGTTTCGATAACGTCACATACGGTATAGAGTATCATTCAAGAAGCATAATGCCAAGGTGAATTTGATATATATAATCAACATTGGAAAAAGTTATCATAATAGAAATGATAATGAGTTCATTCAAGGAAAAAAGCCCCGCTTGAATTCAATAGGAGACGATTGACTACATAGGTCTCCTCTAATATGACAATAAACAAAATCGATGGACATTTATCTCTCACTACATCCTTTCACCCTACTTATATTTTAAACGAGTTTATCCAATCAAAAGTGGACCCCCAATATCCATCGACACATGTGAGAAAATATGTTTGTGTTGGTCCAGATTCACGGCAAAGGTAAAAGACTTGGGGGGGGGGGGGGGGAAAAGTTTTTTAAAACAACCGTCGATATTTCTCAGAAACCTTGGGGGTTTCTGATGCTTAATTTCAAAGAGCGGAAGACCTTAAGCGATAGATAAACGCTAATGTGCTTAGCAGTTATAATGTGTGTGAGTGTGTTGCTAGAACGTAAATGCAATAAGTAAATAATACATCAACTTATAGTGATTTCTGGAGGTGGCGTAATCCTCCAACTAGTTCACTTCGGCCTTTTTGAGACCTAGAATTCACTAGAACAGACAATTGAGTTCATCTTACAATTTATCTTATTCTAAGATCCTTACCAAACAAATGGTTTCCAACCAAATGTTCCCCCTGAGTTTATCCCTAGCTTCTAAAGCCAAGTACTTTATGTACTCAAGATAACCTTGGAGATTTTCCTTGATTTTCTAAACCAAATACCTCCTGTACTCCACGCCTTCATGGTGTTGGTTATATGGTTTTTGTCAAGCTTCTCTTTAAATAACTTTTCAGCTATTTATCCAGAGAGATGGAGAAGAAATCACAACTTAATATACTTGTGCAGTATATGGAAGGATTCTCCTTTCTGACCCAAGTGTTGATAACCGTTCTGGAGAATGAACTTCAGAAAGGATGTCT
>JAYMSP010000334.1:0-57094 GCA_036897095.1 Plantago elongata | reverse complement strand
AGGTATGTAATGGATAACGTATTGCAATATTTTAATAAATGTGTATTTGAGATATTCGTCACGATCCCTGACGTCCGGGCCAGATCCGGGACACTACAATGAATGACCAAGTCATTCGTAGTCGTGAGAGCTACTACAATATCCAAGACTATGATGCAGATCACATGCCAATCTCTAACGTGTCATTAATATCCCAAATCTTAATGACACTCGACTGGGGCTATTATAGGACTTACGTTATGTCATCCAAGTTCTCACACACTTGGTGATAATCGCACAGTCCAAGGGAACATCTTATCGAATTATTCAAATAACCAAATAATCAATTCAACAAATGCAATGCCAATAACAATATTATTAAACAATAATAAACTGAATGTGATCATAGTACATATCATCCTTATAAATGGTTGTCTCTAGAATATACATACTTTCAATAAGAACATATTTAGCATCTAATCATTGATGTAGAACTTTCCGGAACTGGGTGATAACAGGGTAGATATTATCGAACGCGGTAAAAATATCTTCCTTATCCTTGGCTCCAGTGATGACCAACTTCCCTGACACGAAGATGAGTATCGAAACCGAGGGTTTCTTCATCTTGTAGATCAATCCAGGAAACAGCTCCGGTTCGTAACTGGAGAAGTTGGCGTGAGCAACTTGAAGAAACTCCAGCCTGATTGGGAAGTGAACGTCGACAGTTCCAACAATGTTCTGAATCTTGAAGTTCTTGAAACCCACGTCATAGCCGATTTTCTGTAGAATCCTTGCATACTTGCGTGCGGCCGATCTTGAATCGTTTTCGGTCTTAGCACCACTGATGACCATCTTTCCAGTAGCGAAAATCAGGGCGGTGGTTTTGGGTTCTCGAATTCGCATGATGACAGCGGAGAATCGCTTGGGGTTGTACTCCGCGTTACGAGCGTACAAACCAATTTTCTTCAGGTCGAGCTTGCATTGCGTGTTCACTGTGGAGACGATGTTAACGATCTCCGGAGCCGACTTGTTAGCAGAAGCAGCTTGGTTCCACATTCTTATAGCTAGGTAGTTATTAATTATATGATCAAACGAAGGGAAATAGGGAATGATCGATCAGTATTTATAACTAAAGCAGACTATATAATTAAGGAAAATCAAATCCAATTTAGATAAGGAAATCGAAATTTATAATTATCAGTATTTATAACTAAAGCAGACTATATAATTAAGGAAAATCAAATCCTATTTAGATAAGGAAAGCGAAATTTATAATCATCAGTATCTATAACTAATGTATTTATAACTAAAGCAGACTATATAATTAAGGAAAATCAAATCCTATTTAGATAAGGAAAGCGAAATTTATAATGATCAGTATTTATAACTAATGCTTGAGCATGGAAACTTAATTGTAATGTAGAGAAGCACACTACAAATTTTCGGTCTCACTAGGGAATAATACCAAAACAAATTCATCATATCTTTCAATGGATACGTTTTGTAATCATTGATATCTAGGCTGTTTAATTATTGGTAGATTTTAAGTTAAATTTTCAGTTAATATTTTTTAATAAAAATTTCATTATATAAATGTGCAGCTAATTAGCTAGTTTGTTTAAAAAGCTAATCAAATAATTTATTAAAAAAATACTAACTAACCAATTATCAACTAATTTTCAGTTACCAGTTAACTTTTCAGCTAGTTTTACTAAACAGATACTTATATTTGATATGTGACTAATTTATACTCCATATGATCTTTTAAAAGTTTACTAGCTTTTCTTTTTTGGCGTTACATTAGAAACTTGTAAACGCATAAATGAAAAGTTTTTATCTCACTAACTAATTTTTTTATTATATCTCTTTCCTACTTCATTATCATTTTATTGAATCTCTCTATTACTTTATCATTTACTTACAACTTTATCAATATAATACCCCACACAAACAATTATTCTATTATTTTTTTATAATATTAGATAAAGTAACTTCTTAGGAAATTTTTAATGGATCGGAGGAAATATTTCATTAGGAGTGATATCAATTGATGCATTGTGCACCTATTTATTTCAAATTATTTTGAGTAAATATTATTACAATATACAGAATCTTTGGTGCAATCCCCCGAGAATTGAGACAATTCAACTTACTAAAATAATTTCATTACCCCTGAGGTATTGTAATATACAATGAGATGTTAATTTTTTTATTTTATCCCCTTTGGGGTATTTAAAAGAAATAGAAAAAGAACTTGGTTCATTTGTTGAATGTGTCTCATGTATATACCTCTTTTCAATTCATATGATATCATAAATCATTAAAAAAATGTAAAATATGCTGATTATATTCAAATTCGAGGAAATAAAATTTTAAGTTCATCATGAGCAGAGACACTATTGCTGAGATACTAACCTCTATACGAAATGCATATATGGATAGAGAGTGTGAATGGACCATATAACTCACGTAATAGTATCTTTTTCTTTTTTTTTGGAATGAACATCTCCCATGTTTTCTTGTGGGTTGATAGTCTCATAAATACTCAAATTAATCTGGAAGAACTTGATCTTGGTTTCAATAACTTGACTTCACTAGAGGTAAATGGAGCAAATAGCAAATTGTTGTGCTACTGGAGGTTTTTCCTGATATTCAAATTTACAGTTGAGAAATGTGTTGATTGATTTTCAGGGTCTGAAGTCATGACTGAATTTGAAGTGGTTATCGGTTTCGCAAAACATGCTCGAGAGCTTGAAAGGCATTGAAGCCCTTACTAAATTCACTGTAAATTGTCATTTAATCTTGTGAAACTTTTCAACATTGCATTGAGATTAGTATAACTATTGTATAATTCATGTTTCCAGGTATTCCTAAACCTTTTCTACAAATTTTCGAAAAACTAGATCTGAATATATCTGAGTGAAAATTCAATATTCAAATAACCTCAAATTTACACAATTTGTATATATAGTATGATAACTCTATAAGCCTATTATAATTCGACTTAATCTTTACAGTAAAAGAATACAAAACATAGACCTTATGAGATAATGCAAACCAACACTCAATACGTGTTTTGAAGAAGTCGTCATGGAAAAAGAAAGGTATAATGAGATGAGAAAGATTCAAAAATATACAGATAACTGGAAAGCAAAGGTTGATTTTATTTGTTTGCAATTTTCTCCCGTTGGATTTATTCCTCGTATCATTTTCTTCAAAAAAAAAAAAAAATACATAAAAGAGCCACTTTACGTGATGGCTGCTTTCCCGAAATACCCCTTGTTGCTTTCCATTTACTTAACGCCAACTATAATTCCGTACGTTCTGACATTCTACCATCACTTTTTCTTCTCTCTCGCTTTTTTCTTCTCTATGTTTTCTTTTCTCGTTTGTTCAGTATTTTATGTAATTTTGTTTCGATTTTGCTTCATCTTCATACCAGAAGCATGGATTTCATTGTTTCGTTAACTTATAATGGCCTCAGTCATGCTTTTGGCATTTTATTTGATTTTACCTTTTCTAATTTTGTTGGAAATTGCAGTTTCAAGGTTTCGATTGAATGATTTGAATTCGACGAGGTTTTTTTATGTTGTTGATTGGAAGAGATTTTGGTTTTTACTGAGATTGTTGGAAATTGCAGTTTCTCATGTTAAAGTGTCATTTCATTTTGCTATTTGTTTAGCGCTTCTTCTATTCTCCAACAACCTGCTACTAATAAATGATATTTCAATCTTTCTCCGCTCACAAACTCATGCCACATGCAACACCCCTTTCAGTTGTTGTTTCTGCATGAATCGTTGTGTGTGTTCGAATTAGACTCTGGCTCACATGCACCTTATTACGACTATAGAACTTTGAGTTCATGTGTTTATGACTCAATTAGATTATTCAATTTCACAACCCCGATTGTTATAAGAATCGTCCAATTCAATTTGTTCACTATTGGGTTGGAGTGCAGGTTGCCTCAATGCTAAGTCTCGCTATATTAGAAGTCAGTCGCCATAAGCACAGATTATTGGATCTATTTCTCCATCAGACATTTCAAAAGGTATATTTTAAATCGATAAGGATATGCAAAATGCATTGCCTTATTAAATCAATAAATATATTTATATTTCTGATCTAGATCTACTTGTCAAATTGCCACTTCTAGATTAAATTATAATTGTCCGCTACTAAATTATTTGATGTATTTTAAAGATCGTTAATATTTATATATTTTTTTTCCAATTAAAAATTTCACTTCTGTAAATTGTCTAACTCTTCTTCTCTATTCTCTAGCAATCGCATATATACTAAGAATGTCACGCCCCAAAACCAAATCACTTTGGCACGACCGATCGTCTATCGTGAGATGGACTCACGCCAAAATGAAGCGTAACTTTAATCCTCAAAGTACATAGAATATCTCAGAGAGGTATAAACAGAGCATCTAAAATCCATAAAGTAATTACATCCATTACAAATCCTCAATACAATGACAATCTCAACAGTACAAAACGTCTATACTATGCTATAAACTTCAGAGTACGCAACTACTACTAAAAGTCTCCACAAATCCATCATTTGTATACCGTCTCAACTCCAAAGAATCTCTGTCCGAATCACTTACTAAATATCCAAAAGTGGGTGAATACAGTTTGCATGAAACACTTTATCAAAACAATACTTTTAGCTCAATCGGACAATACACTAAGGCCACACGAACCGTAGTGGCACACATGTCGACTTTTCACATAACAATAACAATGACAATGCCCTTCTAGAGGGATATCAATACAATGAGAGATCTCCAAAAGCACGACATTCTCCCGAAGGGGCCAAACAATTCATAGGCATATCGATGAGTATAAAAACATATTTTCAATCCATGCTTTTGAAGAAACAATTTCACGTTCGCAATCACCGTAAAACATTTATGGGTACATATACTTGATCATTTTCAAAAGATTATATTATATAATTCACATAACTTAATATAATAACCATAAGTTGTTTATCAAACATTAGAACGATACATATATATAATAACAATAAAATAAAATTAAAAGTGTCAAGGAAACCCCTTACCTCAATGTCAATACGAATCCGAGTCCATGTCAAATAATCCACAAAATCCTCTAAACATCAAATCTCCAAAAGTCAAAATCAACCACAAAAACGCCACTAATAAACTCCATCTTCAATTTCAATAGGTCAAAAAGGGTAAAATATGATTATAAAGGTAAAACGGTAATTTATGGAGCTATGCAAATAGATTTGAAAAGGCTACAAGGGTATAATTATGGTTCTATAACATCTACGGGTAATTCGATAATTTTTTGGGGGCCACCGGGGCTGGAATAAATAAAACACGGAAATTCTGGAACTTAGGATATCCTGGTTGCAATCCCAAGTCCCCGCCACTGCACCACAACTATTACGTTGAGTTTTATCCAATCAATCTATTTCAACCATACACACGCTGTTTAATGAATTAAATTGCAATTCAGCCCCTGTCAATGTCAAATTCTCAAAAGGTGGGGATTAAACTTTCTAAAACAGCTCAAAACAGTCCCTACGGATTCCAAAACTCCCCAAACTCCATGAAATCCAACCAAACTCCTCCAAATCCAAGTATCCCTATCACCTCCTCTACTCTAATCGATCACTAACATGTCCAAATCGCCAATGAATCCATTCCATAAGTTGTGAATTCGGTGTTCATAAGTGTAGTGTATGAGAGGCGACTGTGGTGTCAAAGGGAGAAGAAAAGGAATGATTAGTATGATAAATTGATGAGACATGGAGGAAGAAGTAAGATTAGGGTTTATTGAATAGGTAGGCTTTCTATAATTGGGCCTTTATTTCCAACCCAATTCGATTTGCTCACTAGCCCGATCCTATAACACTCGTCATAATCCAATATCATTTTATTGAAAAATAATTTAATAATTATTAAAATCCCACACCTCAACTCAAGTCAGAATAATTTCTTGTATTCAAATTAAATTCAAGTAGACATTCCAAAATTATTTCTAGGTTTTACAAAGAAACACAACTCTCATTTAAAGTGTCATTCGACTTGTTACAGTGTCATTTCATTTTTACAATTTGTTAATCACTTCTTCTTTATTCTCCAGCAACGTAACCAACTAATGAGAAACGATATTTTATTTCTTCTACGAACACAACTTCACACCACACGCAAAACCTCTTCGCTTATCCCAGTTGTTGTTTCTGCATGGATCGTTGTGTGTATTCGGATTAGACTCTGGCTCACTTGCACCTTATCACGACTATAGAATTTTTGGTGAGTTTACGACTCGATTAGATTACTCAATTTCACAAACCTGATTGTGATGAGAATCGTCCAATTCACTTTGTTCACTATCTGGTAGGACTGCATGTTGCCTCATATTTTAGAAGTCAGTCGCCATAAGTACAAACAATTGGATCTATTTATCCATCAAGCATTTCAAAAGTCTATCTCCTATGTACCTTAACATTTCTCTTAAATCGATAGAATATGTTATATGCATTGCTTTATTAAAACTATGAATATATTTATATTTTTGACTTATATCTTCTATGTTAAATTATCATTTATATGTTATATTACAACTGTTTACTACTAATTTTGTTTTATGTATTTTAAATATTGTTAATAAAAGTGTTGTCAACATTTCAATTTTTATTTTTTTAATTAAATTTCTTAAGCACTATTTTGAAGATCTACATTATGTAAGTATCAATCTTAAAATTTAAATAAAATTGATGTATATAATTTAGGTATGCCAGCTCAAATAAAATTAGGCATGTAGTATAATAATCATTCTATAATTTATTTATAAAATTTGCGGGCATCGTAATTAACGCGGTATATCAGTATATATATAGAAAGAAAAGATAAATATGGATCTTAATATTAGACCCCACTATATGTTGAGAAAGTCCTGTCACTTTCTTTTATAAACATGAGATGTGATATCGAATTGAAAGATGAAAACTTGAAAGGCCATGCCTGATAGCCAGTAAATCATCTTCCAGCCATTTCTGACATTGAGACATTATTCGTGGATGGCAGGTCTCCACCTATAGTCGCTTCTTCTTGAACACTGCTTTTACTGATAAATGATGGATTTTTAGGAAGCGGCAAAGTCGTCATTTCATTCTTTAACGTTAACATAACATCTCCTATGTTAGGCCGATAAATTGCACGATTTTCAACACATAAAAGTGCGATGCTAATACATCTCTGTAGTTTGTTCGGTTTTGCATGAACTGCTTAAAATTGGATCCATGAGTACTTGCACAGAGCTCTTGCACGAGAGATCCCATGCCTGCAAATTAAACACACGTGTCTAAAGTCGAATACTTAACAGGGCAAGAACAAGACCAACTTTTAGTAGTTAGACTAACAACATGTTCCACCAAATTTAGAGGACCTTCAATATGATGAAAACTGCTGTTTTTCCGACCACTCCCAATATCAAGAACCAGAACACCAAAGCTGTAGACATCTGATTTGAAAGAAAATATGCCATGCATCGCGTACTCAGGAGCCATGTAACCACTGCAGAGCATTCAATTGATCATTCTCAGAATACAACATCTTGAAAAGGCCTCAACCAAATATATCAATGTGATTGATTTTCTATCTGTCAATTGTTACATACTATGTCCCAACGCATCTGTTTGTGTTTGCCTCATCCGTGTCCTGTTTAAAGATTCTTGCAAGACCAAAATATGAAATCTTTGGATTCAAGTTCTCATCGAGTAATATGTTGCTGCACTTCAAATCTCTGTGAACTATAAATCTAGAGTACTTGTGAGGGTAGAGCAGTCCTTGGGCGATTCCTTCAATAATGTTAACCGCTGATCCCAATCTAATTCCGCTCTCCTAGACTGGTCTGTAGCAATAACCTCAAGATACTAAGTTCAAGATCTAGATTAATATGGAATTAGCGATTCTGCTATATAAACATATTAGCTTGAGGAAGTAGATCCCAGGTTAATCGTAGACAATGCTGGCGATTAGTTAGATGCCGAAGCTGACTTACCAAAAAGAAAGAAATCCAGACTTTTATTTGTCATGTAGTCATAGACTATCATTTTATCCACTCCACGTATACTGAAACCCACCAGCTTGACAAGGTTCACATGTTGTAGTTTAGAAATCAGTATGAGCTCGGTTTTAAACTCGAACAGTCCTTGTCCTGAACTTCGTGATAACAGCTTGACTGCTATGTCATGCCCTTCAGGTGTTCTGCCCTGTAAAATTGGACACATGCCATCTTGCAGAAGTGAACATCAACTACTTGAGAAATTAATCCCACATTTAATCCTAGAACATTGCAAAGTTAACAAAGGCCATATTATATATGAGTATGTTCTGCCTCTTCTAAGTTTAAATTGGTCTTCACTCTTCAGTTATAAGTGAAAATGGTATAGCGATATAACAAGAAGTATAAAGTTCTACATATACGAACAGTCTAAGGTCATGGTTCTTGGTTCCTCCCTTATCATTTTCATAAGCTTCCGTGTATCCTCCAAGTTTTAGCAGTTCATGCATGTTTTCTTCTAATTCCTGTTTCCCTATAAGATCATTCAGTCATTATACTAGAATTTCAATGCAACATAACAACAAATGTTGCAATCTTAAAGAGAATATCGGATTATACTTTGCTTAGATCTTTGGAGAAAGATCAGAGCTACACTGAGAATCAGCAGCATCGTTCCAACGAATACTGGAATAATAATCTGTAGAAGTTTCCTTGCTCCTGCCATTGAACACTTGCAAATGTATCCAGTGAGAAACTATATATATGTACCGGCAGCATTATTAGCCTTTACCACAGGAAGCTACAGATCTAGTACACATCTTTATCTTCAAATTTTCTACCTATATTATGACTATCTTGCTCCAAATACAATATAAGCCCAGGCAGGAATATAAATTACTTGCCTGATAAAAAGAATGAATATTATAAGAAGACTTTAAGCAAGTATAGACACTGAAGAATATAATCTAGTACAAAATCAATCAGAATTGTACTCAAAATTTGGAACAAAATCAATCAGAGTAGTGTGCATTAATACGATTAATCAGAGAATGACGTTCCTTCAGGAAATACACGAAACTTACTGTTATTTCACTTATTTGGAGATCCTGATAGTAGTAGATATATGTTTTGAGCATTAGTAATACCATCAAGACTCTGCTCAAACCTCAAATTTCTGCCTGTAAAGTGCGAGCACTCAGAATCTTTCTCATGATACCCAGTGCACTCGCAGTCATTCTAGCATAATTCCCTGCAGTCACTCAAACTGATGTTTGTGGTGGTATCTGGCATGTAATCTATAGTTGGAGAATTTTCATCATTACTAAAGCGAAAGGCTCCAACTCTCAATGGCAAACGCAGAAATTATACTCAAAGGCCTCGAAAAGTTACACATTTAACAACACATTAAAAAGTTATTATAAACTACCATGTTGTATATTATATATTTATTTATTCGTTAAAATTATTCAACTTAACTACAACTCATAATCTTTAGTAATTTTTCAAATCTAAACTTTAAAACTCTTCATACCATTTTTTATTTAACTTGAAATTAAATATAAGTACTATAACTTAGATAACATTTATTAGAGTTATGTCAGTGATTATGCGGTGACCTTAAAACTAATATCAAAGACAATAAAAGAGAAGAATGAATTATAAAAAGGGATGATTACAATAAAATAAAATAAAAACAAAATATGTTACACTTAGGTGATAATTCCTCATAATGTAAAAGAGGTAAAACATCAAATCTATAAAGAGGAGAATCAATTATAAAAAAACAATTATTGAATAAAATATTAAAAAACAAAATAGAACATTAATTACATTTAGAAGAAATTTAGGTAATAATTCCTCATAATGTAATGTTTGAAAGATGCAATACACTAAAACTACAAAGAGAATTAATTATACAAAGTAATGATTGAATAAAATATAAAAAATAAAAGAGAATACGGCATGTAGAAAAAGAAGTTTAAAAAGAACTCTAAAAATGTGTGAAAATTGCAATATACTAAAATTATAAAGAGGAGAATTAATTATAAAAAGCAAATGATTGAATAAAATATAAACAAACAAAAAAGAACATGACATTTAGAAGAAGTTTAAATAAAACGTCAAAAGGTGTGCTTGTTAGGTGAGGTTAAATGTGTGAAAGATGTAAAGCTCTTGTTAGGTATTGAACCACTGACATAGTACTGATAGCACAATTAGCAAAAACCAGCATACCACTCAGCCACTCTGTGGATTTGATTTCTTAGTCTGCAATTGTTTTACAATCATATTATTTCAGCAGGGATATAATAGTACTTTCACACAAAAAATCTAGCGGCATAGTTTGAGGCTGCTTCCGTGGGTGTGTGCTCGCTCCTGCCAACTCTGAGTTCAAAATTCAATTGGTGATCGTTGCATGTGGGTTGTTGCCATAGTTCACAGCCCTGCTGGGTGCTATAACCATAACAAGAACTGATATGTGCTAACTGAAACTGGGCATAGTCTGACATATCACTCAGATATTCGAGCATCCACTCTGACAGAACAGCTCTGAAATCAGGTGTGCTGTTTGGAGCTATCAATAATGAATACGTTAAGTATTCCTCTTCATGGCTAGTGACATAAATTGTAGTTAAAGCTCCGCAGGTTAGGTGGTTGCATATTTTCGAACTACCTGACGCTATCTCCCAGAGTTTTTAGTCCTATATTGCAATCTTGCATTTTACACTTGTCCAGTGCAAGAGACCCCGATGCCTGACTAATAGATTGTTCATGTTGGAATCCCACTCGAGCATAACACATCCTGATGCTGGATTGTTTTCCTGAAACTAGGAAGTGAGACTCCAATTTCTTCCAGCCTTGTGATTGATACCTAACTTCATCCTTGGAAGGAGGGTATCCATCGGATAGTCAAAACTCTGCCACAGGACGACTTCACTACCATCCGCTGCAACCCGTCTCAGAACAAAATTCCCTGAATTCAACAAACTGGCAGACACATTCTAGATTGATCCTTCGCCTGCGTACAACTGAATAGGATTTTCTTCATTTTCATAAGTTATGAATAAGTTCCCGGATGTTCCCTATCGACATATTGGGGTTGGAATTGTTGGGAACGGGGTTGTTCTCGTTTCGAATCCATACAAGATAGGGTCGAATCATACACTATCTTCTAACCCATGAGACATTGCAAAAGATCTAGTTGTGATGAAAAATGATCACTACATCAATATACGTAGTAGGAGAGGTGCCAATTTGTTTATGTAAATTATTTTTTCTTTTGTAATTTTCAGAGTGAAAGCATATTAAACTAATTTGAAATAATATGAGATATTTATCAATTTATTTATTCTTAAATCAAAATATTCATTTAAGGAGAAACTCCCGATGCTTCATTGACTTCCATGATGTTTTAATACTCTACGTTCAAGATGATCCTCTCACGTTAAATAATTTTATACATTTATCATTTTTATTCCCTTTCACTGAATAACTACTAATGTATGAATTATTTCGAAATAAAGAGAATAACATATAGGTGAGATTTTTTTGAGTGAAATGCCAAAAACATTGACATGATTTTTTATTTTCTTAGGCCAACATAGAAATTCATTAATCAACTTGAAAAGGTTACATCTGGGTTCGAAATGGGAAGATCAGAAAGACCAAAACCATCAACCTGCACTTGAGTAGCAATAGAATGAGCTAGCCCCTTATTTCAACTAACAGAAAATGAAGCTGCAGAATGAAAATACACAGCCACAAGTTTGGCTTCCTCAATGATATTCCCAATCGCCAAAAGGGAAGCCACCTGCGAACCTAACTCAGACACAACATTCGAACAATCACCTTCAAATTCCACCTTCATAAAGTCCCTGTCATAAGCCAAAATTACAGCCTCCTTGGCTGCCCAAGCTTCGGCAATTTCAGGTGATGCGACATGCATGGTGGAAACTGCGCCTCTTCCAAGCGACTACCTGCCCATGATTATCCCGAGCAACGATCACGACTGAAGCTTCTTTAGTCCTTGGATTGAAAGAGGCGTCGTAGTTAACTTTGACGATTTCTTCCTCTGTTGGGCACAGTTCCGGTGGTCTGGATAAAGGTTAAAATCGTTAAAATTAATTTTAATTAATCGTTGACCACATAACCATATCAACGATTGTTTAGTATAGACGATTGAGTATAGAGTTAGAATGCAAGTGATTTATCTTAATTGCAAGATATATATAGCTTGGAGGAGTACTCTTCTGTTGTGATGGATTATGGGATTTCAGGGATATGATTCCAAGTACAAATCATCAAGTAATTCGCCTACTAAAGGTGTGAAAAAATTGTTCCGACATTTTTCACCGATTCATACTACTAAAGAGTATATTAAACGCTAGAAAAAGGGTTATACGGTGAAAGAAAACTAGTGGAGATGGTTTTAGTAGCAAAAAATAGCTTCACCAATTCACCATAAACCGTAATGAGCTAATTTGATGATGATTTTTTTTTTAAACGGCTAAATGGTGATTCGAACCCCGACATATTAATTGGAGGGAGCGTCTTACCAATTGAACTGAGTTTTGTTGTATTTGATGGTGAATTGAATTAGAAATATATCGTTAAGACTGAAATTATCAGAGTGTTTTGGATGTTTGTGGTAGTTGGGACCATCACCAATTAAAAAAAACTTATTAATATATTTTCGTATAAATAATATATTAGAATTCATTTTCGTATAAATAAAATATTAATTGGAGGGTAAGCGTCTTACCAGCCGAGTTGAGCTGTTTTTTTTCCTTTTCTTTAAATTTTAACAACTTATTAGTATATTTTCGTATAAATGATATATTAAAATTCATTAAAAATATTATTTTTATATAAAATTTAAATTTGTTACTTTCATGTTATTATTTGGAAATTATATTTGAGGGATTATAATTCTTTTTCCATATTAATTACATTACTTTGAATTTTAACTTTTCAATTTAAGTTTGAGTTTTAAAATTATTTTTGATTACTATTTTTTATTTATCCATTATTTATATTTTATGATAATAATAAAAAGAATAATTATATTAGCTGAATAAATTAAAATGTTGGAGGTCATGGATAAATTACATTTATTGTTGTGGTTGGGTTTATTGGAAGGTTTGGTATATGAATGAGAGATAAATTAATTGTTTATTTGAAAGATTGATTGTTTATGAATACTAGTATACCTTGACACGAGGTACCCGTGTGCTCGTAAACACTAATGCACTAAATAAATAAATGAAAAAATAAAATTTATTTATCAAGTTGATCAAATTCCGTAATACCTAATCATTTGTAATGATAAAAGCATTGATAATAATATAGAATTAGAGTGTGATTATATAAATTAGGGAAAATTACATCTACCACCCATGTTAGATACGTTAATTACGGATGTCTACCACCCAGATCAACAATTACATGAAAGTCTTAGTCATAAAAATCAATTACATCCAGGTCCATAATTTGATTTTCAGCGAACTTAAGCCTGAAAAATTCATTTCTGCCCCTGTTTGAATTTCAGCTTTTGAAATGGGCCAAACAACCTTTTTACAGTTCAAGTCCTTGAACAAAATAGAATATCACTCTTCAACTTTCTATTTTTCAAAATATCAAAATATCACCCTTCAAATTTTTTAAAGTTCAATTTAGTCCCTAGAACGTTTTGAATTTTGCAATTAGGTGTATCAAATTCTCAACTACAAGGGTTTCTAATAACTTTCATTTCAGTCCCTGCAACAACCACCACAGTCACCCGCCTCACCACCACCACACGTCCACCACCACAGTCCTCCGCCTCACCACCACCAATCCACCACCATAGTCCTCCACCTCACCACCACCACAATCCTCCGTCTTCCGTCCTTATCTCCCAGCTCCTTCGACCTAGGCACTCTATCGATCCACCATCACCAGTCGCCAATCTATTTCGAGCTGCTGAAATTGATTTCGATTTCGACGTTCGATCGGAATCTGGAAGCATTGGAAGCTTTCGTTTCTCTGTTGATGCGATTTGTGACGTCGCCGAAGAGGAACGGAGTGAAAATGGTGAAATTAGGCGGAGTGGGAGTGTTGTCGAAAGCTCTGTACGAAGCGGAATTGAGTCTGGAGGTGACGGAGAAGGTGCTGAAGCTGATTGAGATGGCGTTGTATTGTAAGGAATGCATAATGGAGATGATTTCCGATGAGAAATGCGTTCTGACGATTGTGAAGAAGCTGTTGAAGGTGTCGAGTGTCGCGACGGAGCAGTCAGTGACGATGTTGTGGAGTTTATGTTGTTTGTTCCGGGAGAAACGGGCACGGAAGTGGCGGCGAAGAGTAATGGAATGGCGAAGGTGCTGGTGGTTCTGCATAGAAGAGAAGAACAAATGAGAGTTTTAACAATTTTTTAAAAGAATTTGCCAAGGCCATATTTGAATTGCCATACAAGTGAATAGTGAATTAAGCCGGTCAACGCAAATTGACTTGGATGTAATTGTTGATCTCAGTGGACACATCTGCAACATGGACATCTAAAGGGGGTATATGTAATTATTATAAATTAATTTATTAATTTTAGTGTGTTGATATGTTTAGAAGAATTTAGGACAAATGGAAACAAATTTTACACAATTTGTGGAGATAATGGGGTTAAGTATTTTGGTAAAAATTAGTAACCACCTATTTAAAAGTATTATTAAATGAAATTAATTTTTTCATTAGTATTAGTACAGATACATATAGATTATTGGTCTAAGAAATTTTACATGATTTATATATCAACTCGGACATTTGATCAATCACCCCATGGGCCATTGGAATTAGAACTAGCCCATCACATATGTTGTTTTACAATATAAATATTATCTTGAGAGGCAAATCCAACGACCGACCTTAGCTCAGTTGGTAGAGCGGAGGACTGTAATCGTTGCTGTTATCCTTAGGTCGCTGGTTCGAATCCGGCAGGTCGGAATTGTTTTTATTTTTTTTTCAACAAAGTATACAGGAACATTTTAAAAAAGAAAAAAAACAGACACCTTTTAAAAACATAATTTTTGAGCTTTCACATCCCAATATATAGAAATAAAAAAGGAAAAATTTTACAAGTATGTTTTATATCCCAATATAAAAGGGAGGAAAAAAAGAAAATATATGAAAAGAACACCAGAAAAAATAGAGGTCAGAAAAGACTGAAGCAATGGATCATAGATATATCACGTGTTCCATCCTGGTCTTCCCATTTTTCTGAGTTATGTTAGCCTCATAATTTTAATCCAATTTCCAAAGACTCCAAATTTACGAGTAATTATCCACATGTCACTTCTAATCCCACAAAAATTCAATCTAAAAATTGTTAAGAGTCCATATAACTTGTGGTTTCACAAATTCGCCCTCCTTTCATTGCTTCTGTTGTACTTGTAAGTGTGAGATTATATATGATAAACTTTGAGAACTTCTCTTCACTATATTAAGTGGGTATATTGGATACACCTTACAACTAGATAAATTCTCAAATTTGATGTATATACTATGTTTATAGTTTTTACTTTTATTCTATTCACTAATTATTTCTACAGCTTTGGATATATATGTGTGCAAATATTTTAGATAAAAGATCTCATAAAATTATGGAGCATTTCAAGTCTAATACAAAAAGGATTGCACTTCGCTTAGAGTTTCCTAAAAGAAGAAGAAGTCGATTGGAATAAGAATAAGACTCAATGTAGGACTCTCATGTTCACATAGATGTTCACCACTATTATATATAGTGGGTCATGCATTGAAGAAGAATTCAAGAGTATCTATAAGTCGAAGTCAACAAGGATTGGAGTTTGAGTTGGAGTAAATCTTGAAGTAGAAGACGATTAGGACTCAAACTGCAAGCAATAAAGATCACAACAAATCTAATGTGCTCTGGACGTTTTTGACAACTACATATACCCCCAAGAGCTCATCAAGATACAGAGAGAAATCAACGGAGTCTACGACGATCAATCAAGAAAAATCGAGAGTTTATTTATTTTTAGATTCACGATTTCTTTCATACTATTCTAAGCTTTTTCTATCTAAAATTTAGAGGTTGATAGATAGATTGATAGAGTTAATTCTTTATAATTGCTTAGATGTTTTGCATCTAGATATATTCGTAGAATATATATAGAGTAGTTCTTTGTATTTATTATTCGTATAGTGGATATTTCGCCATGAGGCTATGTGGATTATAGAAATATAATCTGCTAGAAACTTATTTCTCTTTGTCATATTATTTCCGCTACATATTTTGTTAAATTCCAGATTAGGTTTCCAGATTAGGTTTATATATAATCGAGCTTTATATGGTCCAGCATGGTGTGGCGACTACACACTAAATTGTTTTATACAGTTTTACGTGTACTAGATACACTGCGCTTCAGCTTTAGCTTGTTTAGTACCAAATCCGGTCCGCTTGCTATTTCAATTGGTATTAGAGCCAAGCACTGAATATACTGGTGTTTGAATTTGGTATTAATATAATGGATCAAGCGAATCCTTATGTTCGTAGTTTTTATGTGGTAGATTATTTTGATTTTTCTTATGTTAATTCTAAGAAAATCATACTTTGTGCATGTATCAAATTAATTGGTATTTGTGCTTGTAGATTTATTACATATGACTACTATTTTGTTCATATTCATTCTAGTACAGATTATTAATTTGAATTGGGAAGAATGGAGCAAGGATGAGCTGAGGCTAGAGGAATTTAATGTGCATAATCGTTGTGCCATTTCCAGGGTTGCGAGTACACCGGATGCAGCACCACAGCTTGACAAAGAGGAGCAAGAATCCAGTGTTGCGGGTACACCGGATTCAACATCAAAGTCAGCCGCACACTTTGGAACCGAGGAACATGATGTTGTACCGGATGATCGAGTTTGGCATGGGCTATCAGCTGAGATAAGGAGTAACCCTTCTACATCGAACTTAATTGGTACGCCTCTTTCTATTTCATATTGTCATCTATCATATGTTATGTGTGTGCATGTCATATACCCACTCACACCAAGAACACTTAGTCCAAATTCTTTAAAGCAAAATTTGAGATACATATGTGATCCTATGTTTATTCGCTTATGTTTTCATATTTGGACTAGAGATTTGAATGTTACGAATTTTGCTTGTGGAGATTTCTTCTATTTGTTTGGTTATGCGGTATATTGGCTTAAGCTGTCTGATGTTTACGTAAAACCTCAAAACCATGATATATAGCATTATTTGAAAAGGTTTTATGTTATGTTTTTGTATATAAAAAAAAACTTATTTAAAAAAAAAAGGAAAAAAGAAAAAAAAACCTGGTGTTTCCGAAACACCACCGGGTAACACCAGAATTGTTTGTGGTGGTTTGTGAGTTGTGATCTTACTATGTGTCTTTGCTGAGTACAGTGGTTGGTTACTTTGCTTTTCTTGCTTTCCTGGTCACACCTTTCGTATTTGCTATTCTCCTTTCATAAAATAAAATAATTTTTTTTTAATCTTTCTCTCTTCTTCTTGACTTCTTTTTAATGTCTAAGTGTTTTCAGGGGAGTGTGTTTGTGGTGACCTTACTCTTGTTTGTGTTTGGTCGACTGTTTGTTTTGACCACACTGACTTGTAGTATGTGTTCCCGCAACACTCTTTTATGGTTACACTCTATGACAGTACTTGTTTGTCCCCTTATTTCCCTCTATCTCTCGTTTCTTTCTCCTCCTCTTTTTATTTTTTACGTGGAGAATTGCATGTACTTTGTGTTGTGATTACATTGTGGGTTGAGTAGGGTGTTGCCAATACACCTTGTACTTTTCGTTTGACTGATAATTTGCTTTGATTTGTGCTTTCTATTCCTTCTCAGTCCTAAGTCTTCCCAGATTGGTTAAATGAAAGATTTGTGAGTGTGTGTGTGTATGATTTAGGCTTATCTAATCATGTTTCTGGCTTAATTTCGAAATAATTTTGACTTTCTTTCTAGCTTGTAACGTATTATCTCTCATTTAGCTAAGATTCTCCATAAGTGACTTTTTTCTAACTGATTATCTCCAGTTTAGTTGTGAAAATCTTTTACCAAAAAACCTTTTCTAATGAGTGGCATTAGTTTTGGATATGTTTCTCAAGATTTTCATTTTAGCCATTTGGATTGAAGTGTGATTTGTCAATCCCCTATCCTCCTCACTTCACTCTTACTTTCTTACTTGTCTCGTTTATCCTAGTTTCTTCTCTATTCGCATGTTTTCTCAAGTTACAGATTGTTAAGTCTCCCTCCCGTGACCATTGATGCTATATATGGTTGTGAAGGATCCTTCTTCATAAAAAGGGGAGATGAGTCTGCATATGAACATCCAAAAAAGATCTTAACATGATGGATTGATTATTCGTTACTTGCTTTTGCTTTTTTACCTAATTTTGAGGGGGAGTTTGATTTTGTTCATGCCAGTTCATATGTTGCTAACATGTTGTTCAGGTTTGTTTTGTGAAGAAAGACAAAATGAGGGAGAAAAATATAAGTGTTGAAAGACTGGTGTTCTCGATACACTACTGGCTAGTTGCGACAATGGTGTTACCAGAACACCAGCTAGCTGATACTATGTTTTGTCTTTATTCACAAACTAATATGTCCATGACTTTATAGAAAAAGTGAGTATGTTTTTTTATCATTGATTTATAATTGAAAGAAGGGTATGATGGTTTTTCCTTCCTTACAAAAAGGGGGAGTGTGATGAGTTGTGCCTTTTAATCTTGTTATATCAATGATGTTTGAGTTAATGTTTATGATCTTTAGTATGTTCGAATATGTTGTTCTGTAATGAGTGCATTCTATGTGTTTGACTTAGTTTTATATCTTAAGCACGTTCATGAATTATGGGGGAGAAATCTTTCTTACTTTGAGGGAGAGTTTTGTATATGTTTATCTGTACTAACTCATTTGATTTAGGTTTTGTGAAGTAAGGCAAAAAGAAGGGGGGGGGGGGGGGGGGAATGTAAATTTGAGTATTCTCTATAGTGACAATCTTGGTGTACCTAGAACACGAAAGAACACTCTGTAATCTCAAAGCAATATTCAGTGGTCTACTCGGGTGTCTCCAGTACACCAGATTTGACAGTCCTTTACTCGGGTGTTCCCAGTACACCCGATTCGGCAGTGCTTTACTCTGGTGTCCCCAGTACACCAAAGCCAACCAAATTCTATTTCTCAACAAATTTCAGATTATGTTTTGCCTTATTCACTTACCTAACTGGTTGCATGATTTTAGTTGATCAGTTGTGTATATATAACTAGGTTGGAAGGGATTGGATATTACAAGGAGATCTTGGATATATTCAAGAAAGAACTAAGGGAGTGTGCCTACACCTACTGAGATTCAACTTGATGACCCAATTGTTGACATTGGTGCAGAGACTACACCACTGTTCATAAACCTACTGATGTAGGCGGTGTATCCACTACACCACTGGTTGAAGCTGATGCCATAGATTTCTAGACAGAGGGTCTGGAGGATACACCAGCTACTGCATCCAGACTAAACATGGCAAAGTCAAGGAAAAGCAACCGTGACATCTTCCAAGGCCAAGATACCCTTCTGGTGAGGATAAGAATGTTGTTGGTGACACACACATTGATGTTGAGACGATTTTCAAGGAATTTGTGTCCAATGATCCCATAACACTGATCCATGAGCTTATGAACAATGTAGCTACCCAACCTGGTGTGACAGAGAGACTCATACCAAAGGAAACTGCTGCTAACTAAGAGGGTGTATTGGAAACACCAGCTGCTCCTGGAAAGGATAAAAAGGATGCGTCTGAGACATCTACCATGGTAGTTACTAATGCGAAAGAGATTGTGTGAGAAGTATATCCATGTGCCTGATTTTAAGCTTCATAGAGCCTTTGGTTTCCTGGAGTCTCGTCTGTTGCTAGGATCAGTTTGTTCTTTTGCTCCCAAACTTATCTGTGAGTTCTACTAGATCTAACCGAGGAGTTTGTTGATTCTTCGTTCTACGGATTATGGTGAAGTGTATATGTGTAAGAAGTTGTTTAATGTTACACCGAATATACTGAATGGTGTGCTTGATACACCAGGTGTTACTGAGGACACCACTGACATGGATACGGTTATTGTGATAAAGGAACTTACTGGTTGCAAGGTATGTGAATAGCTTCCCTAATCTACAAGCTCAAGGAAGGAATGGTTGTTGATCTGGGTTAACAAGTGTCTGATCATCTTGTCGGCTTTGAGGTGAAAGGAAACTCCACCAATTCTTCCATATAAATTCTTAATCTTTAAGGTCTTGCTGACATATGGTGGAACTGGTACACTTGATCTGCAATGGTTTGATTCTTCCTATGATACAATTGATGCTTCTTGTGAATTCAGGTGGCTACAATTGATCAATAAATAGAAACCCTTAGACTGATGAAATCCAACCTAGGGTTTTTGCTTTCAGCATATCAAGGGGAAGAGATGATCAACAAGTGCAGGAGTGATGGAGTGTACTGACTACACCACTGTTTGTTATGGCCAATATGTTGGGTTGTAATATTTTCAGGATTCTTTGTTACTTCTGTCTAATTATATCATCTCTATTTCTCTGATTAAGGGGGAGAAATCTCTTCACTTGAGGAGGAGATAGTATATATATTTGTGCACTTGTTTTGACAGGTTTATAGGTGCTATGAAGAAAGACAAAAACTAAGGGGGAGATTGTAAGTGTGAGATTTCTGGGTGTATATAGGATACACTTCCAGAACTTCTGTTCACTAAGTTAATGGGTATACTGGATACAGTGTACGATTGGACAGATTCTCACACTTGATATATATAATTTGTTTATAGTTTTTACCTTTATTCTAATCACTAATTATTTCCACAGCTTTGGTTATATATGTGTGCAGATATTTTAGAAAAAAAGATCCCATAGCATCATGGAGCATTGCAAGTCTAATACAAGAAAGATTGTACTTCGCTTAGAGTTCTCTAAAGGAAGAAGAAGTCGATTGGGAAAAGAATAAGACTCAATGTAGGACTCTCATGTTCACATGGACGTTCACCAATATTATATATATAGTTGGTCAAGCATTGAAGAAGAATCCAAGAGTATCTATAAGTCGAAGTCAACAAGGATTGGAGTTTGAGTTGGAGTAAATCTTGAAGTAGAAGACGATTAGGACTCAAACTGCAAGCAATAAAGATCACAACAAATCTGATGTGCTCCGGACGTTTTTGACAACTATTATACCCCAAGAGCTCATCAAAATACAGAGAGAAATCAACGGAGTCTACGACGATCAATCAAGAAAAACCGAGAGTTCATTTATTCTTAGATTCACGATTTCTTTCATACTGTTCTAAGTTTTTTCTATCTAAAACTTAGAGGTTGATAGATTGATAGAGTTAATTATTTATACTTATTTAGATGTTTTGCATCTAGATATATTCGTAGAGTAGTTCTTTGTATTCATTATTTGTATAATGGATATTTTCGCCATGAAGCTCGGTGGATTATAGAAATATAATCTGCTAGAACTTATATCTTTTTGTCATGTTATTTCCGTTGCATATTATGTTAAATTCGAGATTAAGTTTTCAGATTAGGTTTATATTCAGTCGAGCTTTATATGGTCGAGCATGTGGCGACTACACCCTAAACTGTTTTATACAATTTTAGGTGTACTCGATAAACTACGATTCAGGTTTAACTTGTTTAGTATCAAACTCTGGTCCGCTTGCTATTTCAGTACTCCCACTAAGTCAATTGAAACCTTAACACTTCTGTTAAAGATTGTTTAAGAGTAATTCGTTAAATTGATCAAAAAGCGTTAAAGTTCTTATCGAAATGAAAGGAGGAAGATTGAAGTAGGCTACAGTATTTCCATATGCTACTTTAATTAGATTATTTTGCTCGTTTCTTTGATAAGTCGAGTCTAATTAAGATTGAGCTCGACTATATGTTACTCGACTCAACTTGAATTGTCCACGGTTCAACCACACATTACACATCGATGTGCATGTACTTAATAGGCTAGTAATGAAGTACATTTCCGGTATATTTTAACAGATCTTTTCTACTATAAACGAAGCTTATCATCGTTACTATAAACATGATGGAATGAATAATGAATGAGGTTTGTTTTCTTCTCCGAATTGAGATTTTCCTTTCTTTACACCAATCATGCAAAGCTTGTTTGCAGCTGTGCTAAGAGGCTTAGAGCTTGGAAGTTAACAAGGCTTTTAGCTCCCTCCGAAGAATTTTTCCAGCCGGTGATCTTGGTATTGACTGTCTGAAGAACACTTTCCTCACCTTCTTATATGGCGCAACCTGCAGTTTGAAAAGCAATGCAGTGAGCAGAAATTGTGCAGTTTAAAACTTGAAATCATTGAAAGAATTATCTTACTTATGCAGGCTGAAAACTACTAACCTGAGTAGCCACGTAGCTCATTAAAGCTGCTGCAGTGACAGACCTCCCATCTTTTCGGACTACAAATGCCACTGGGATCTCACCAGCTTCTTCATCCCTTTCTCTGCTCAAGAGAATGTACAACATTGAAATAGTAATCGAAAGGCTCAAAGATGAACTAAACAACGTCATGAATTTTGTCGTCTTGATAGGTTATCACGAATTAATGTAACATTCCAAAAGCTAGCCCATGGATATAATAGATGAAATTATCAGGATATTTCCAGAAACACATTAGTTTACTTTAGGCGAATTTTGGCCATAGGTTTACCATGTTATAGTATATGGCATTATCAGAACAGTTGCAGGAACACATTAGTCTAGGCGAACACAATAGCATTACCAATTTTTAATGCTTTATTCACAGTACTAACCGATTTAGTGATTATGGGCAATCAGAATCCGAGGTGCTTTCAGGGGTTAGATTGATGATGGTTTCAAGATACTTAAATAATCAAATCAACCATACAATGCATATGAAAGACATCGCTAAAGGCAGGCTGTCTATATACATAGGTCATACTTCATAGATCACAAGGTAGGACATAAGGTATCTTTTCGAGTAAACTGAGAAACAAATTCAACAACTTGACAATGTAGGATAAATACCATCAGCCTAAGCTATTGGGGAAACAAAAAAGAAGAAGAAGAATTTTGAGAAAGGCCACTCACCCAGTTACTGCTGCATCAAGTACATCCGGATGGGAAATCAACACCCCCTCCAAATCAGCAGGAGCAACCTGAACACAGCAGTTCAGTGAGCTATGCCAGACCAACATCAACGTTTCAAATTAAGGAATACAGTAATAACCATTTTAAACATTGGGAAACAGAATACAATGTCTGTGACTATGTAGACAAGTTGAGTACCTGGAACCCCTTGTATTTGATCACCTCTTTCAAGCGGTCAAGCACATATAAATATCCATCTTGATCAAAATAAACTATATCTCCAGTATGAAGCCAACCATCTTTATCAATTGTAGCCATAGTTGCTTCTTCATTGTTTAAATATCCTGCAGTCACAAGCTCAAGGTGTTAAGCTGATGTCTGATGATTATTACAAATCTGAAAATGAAAACATTGATTGAAAAGGGAAACTGGAACCGGAATTAAAAAAACTTCAATACAATTTGTGAAGGTTAGTCAACAGACAGGAAATCTGGTCGGTTTTTTGTAGTTAATCATGGTGATTGCCAACTTCGGAACTACTCATGAAGTCAATTATTTTTGAGTTTGAACACCAATCTCAATTGATAAATAAATTACCTCTCATGATACCAGGCGAGCGTAGCCAAAGTTCACCAATGCTTCCTGGAGGTAAACTAGCACCGTTCACCCAATCTACAACTTTAGCTTGAGAATTTGGAGACAGAAGTCCAACAGAAGCATGTTTACGAACCCCAACAGAATTGTGACCACGAGTTGCTACTGCAGTCGATTCTGTCATGCCATAACCCTGACATTAATTTCTTCCTCTTAGTCCACACAAAACCAATCAAAACAGATAAATAAACAACAAATTACTAACAAAACAAAAACATCATGTACATACAAGTTATTGCACCTGAATAAAATCAACACTGGGAAACGTCTCAACAAACTCCTCAATGGTTTTTGCACTCAATGGAGCCGCCCCACACGAAACCTGTTTCAAGCTCTTAAGCCTATGACAAACACCAGCCTTCCCCTTCCTTGTCAACGCCATGAGTAAAGGCGGAACAACATGAAGGTGAGTAACCCCATACCTGTCAATAGCTCCCACCATTTCCTCCGCCACAAACCTCTTCATCACAACAACAACCGTACCAAGACACAACAACCCCATAACAAATAAAGACAGCCCATACACATGAAACATAGGCACTACAGCCAAGTACACATTATCCGTACTCCGATAATCATACAACGAAGCCTCGAATTTCACAAACAGCTCCATCATTGCAATAAAATTCCCATGAGTCAACATCACCCCCTTAGCTCTCCCTGTCGTCCCCGAAGAGTACAAAATCGCCGCAGTATCCTGCTGCGCAATTTTCGGCCTCGGAGCCAAATCAGGATCACTACTAATCAGCTCATGAAACACAGACCCATCAAGATTACACATTTCCGGCACACCAATGACTCTACAACCATCTAAAGCACCAATTTTTCCAACATCAGCAGCAAAAGCGAAACAGGCATTACAATCAAGAACCTGTTTTTTAATCTCTAACAAACTACTCAACGGATTCATAGTCGTCACAACTGCACCAATGCTCAAAGCACCCAAGAAAATGACCGGAAAGTAAACAGAATTCGGGAGCAGAATCAAGATTACATCACCTTGCTTGACACCCAACTGATTGAGACCAGTAGCCATGGATTTGACCAATGTGGAGAGGTGTGAGTAGGAGAAGGAAAACCCAGATGAGGAATCGACGAGAGCTCGAGTGCCATTGTGTTTGTGGGAGAAAATGAAGGAAACGACGTCGAGGAAAGGGTGGGGAGGGAGGGTGATGGGAGGGAATTTGCTGTGGTATGTGCCGGTTTGAGTGGAATACCAGGTGGGTTTGGAGGATAAGTGGGAGGTGGAAAGAAGGGTTGCAGGTTCGTTTTGTGTAACCGCCATTGAAAGGCGGCAAATGGAAGAAGATGAATTGGCTTGTGTTCTTTCTCAATTGGGACCAGTCATTTCATTCATGTCAGTGATGAATGAATCTCACTTCTCACTTTTATAAGCGTTTCACTTGGTCTCACAAATACAACATGGATATGCTTCTTTGCTTTAACCCTATTTTTGTAATCTCTAAATAAATACTATTTTCTTTTACTTCTTTCTTTTTATTTTCATTCTCCATACTTACCGTTTCATGTATCCGATCCAACCCGTTGGATTTGAGTAGATTGATTTGGGTATTTAAATACCCGCTTTACTATCTGATCGGGTATCGTGTACCCATAATGTAATAAAAATTAAAAAAAATCTTTTTTAATTACATTCTCACTTAATATGATTTGTATATTTAAAACAAAATAACTATACGTGATCTATGATAAAATGATTAAATAAACTTACCACGTACAATTCTCAAAATAGAATTTTATAGTTTACTTAAATTAAACTCAATGCATTAACACTTGTTTTAATACTTTATTGGTAACTAAAAAATGTGCATTAAATATGAATTAAAATGACCAAAAAGAAAATTTAAGTATAAAATTCGGATACCCAAATAGCTGAAATCGGCTACCCGTTTAAATACAAACCTGAAAATCCGTATCCAAAATGCTCGAACCCAAACTACCCATACCCAAAATACCCGACCCAGGTCCGCTCCTAGTTTCATGCATGAATATTTTTTAGTTATTATTTTTTTCTTTTGTTTCATTTAATATTACATAATTATAAAAGAATAAAATATATAAAGTATACCAAACTTAATATTTTTTCGTACTCTATAAATAGAGACCGCTCACGACTATATTTCAATCATTTTAATTTTACCAGTTTGTCCATGTCTAATTATGAATAATGTATCTATACCCCACTAAAGCAGATTCCACTTGATTAAACTAAACTTCACAGATAACGATCCGTTTTTTATTCAGTCATCCGTTTCACTGGATCCAGTAAATGATCGGATATATGACAGTCACTCAATCCATTGTGGTTACTATTTTTTAATCTTAAACTATAAGTGTTAAATGTTTAATTAAACAATATAAATTGATTAAAAGTAAATTTTATATTCATTTTGTGAGATTAAAAATAAATTTTACAAATCGTTTCGTTCAATTCAGTTCTACTCTGTTTAGTTAAATTTTGTTAATTGAAGTAATAACTTGGAATACCTGTGAGCTACTTACTCCTATTATAGAGAAGAGAGTGTTATTTTATTTATGTGTTAAAGTATAGAGAGCTTATATTACAATATCTAGTATACTTTTAGATAAAGAAAATTAGAGGCAACCAACATTAATTAATTAGCTTAATCTCTCTGCTAGTCTTTTCTTCTTGAACAAGTCTTCCTTTCTTTCAATTAGTTTCGGTCTGTTCTGATCCGCCACCAAATCGTACCACCATGACACCACTAAAAAACTTGCAGCCCACTCCGACTTCGTTGCCTAGACAAGTATTATTGGCCCGAAGGATTTAAAGAACATTGTGAAAAATATAGACAATAATTAATATAAATTCCATCCAATTGATTAAAAAAATAAACCAATAATTATAAAATAATAGAATATAAATATTATATTAGATTTAATATTTTTCCGCACTCTACAAATAGCTCCAATCTGCTATTTACGAACAATTATATCACAACTATATTTCAATCATTTTAAATTTCAACAGTTTGTCCATGACTTATAATGAAAAATGCATCTGTATCCGGCTCAACTGGTTCAATTTGGTCATGCAAATTCAATTCTTTGCGGATTACAATCATGTCAGTTTTTTTCTCATACTCGGATATAGATGCAAATTTGATTCATCCGCAAGGATTCAAATGTTACGTCCCTTCTTAGCTATCTTGATTATATGTGAAGAATCAAACAACACAGAAGACGAACAAGAAAACAAAGATTGATGAACAAGATAATTAACTAAAATTAGGTACTATTCTCATTCATCGGTTTCAAACAAGAACAGTGGATACAATTTATACTAAAATGCTACTCTGACAACGGCTATAAAGTGATCAATAGCAGAGAACAATCAGCTGATGTCAGGCCATCAATCCACCTTTCATCCCGTGCAGTACAATTATTTGAAATAACAGAACAGAATTACAAATGTACGATGTTTCAGTGACCGTTTGATCGATGAAGCCAATGGAGATGGAAGGCTGAGATTTAACTGATCGAAACGGAACCGTCTTGGTCTATTTCTCTCTTAGCCACTAGTTGACTTGAGTGACATTATGTTTTTATCAAACGTTGCACGCTTTCTTCATTCTTGGCTAATACAACAGATTTGGCGGTAATTGGTTTGATCCGAATCTTTAGCTTGTTCTTCCTTATAGCCGGGATCACTACATCAAAAAACAGTATTGTGAAGTTTATTGTGAACTTTTTACACAACACCATCAATTTGATTAACATTATTAATTAATTTAATGTCTTCTTCCCCAACGAATTATTACACAGCAGCATCAACGCTGCAACAACACCATCTCCACCTCCGCAGCCCCACCACCACCGCAACCCATCCTCCCAATCGCCACCTAACCATATTGCCGGAAATTTTCTCCACCCACGCCGATATGGTCACATGGGTTTGCCGGAATTCGTCCATTTAATATGTTTCACGTCTTCTTCTTCCTTGCCTCCGTCGATCCGATCTGTTACCACCGCTTCCGATCCGCCCACCACGCTCTCCGCCCATCAGTCACCACCGCCCATCTCCGATCATCACCACCGGTAACTTATACATCATCTTTCAAGTGATACCGTACCATCGATAGCTCATATGTCACCACCCGCTCTCCGCCCATCACCACCGCCTCACTCACTCACCGATCTCCTAAATATGTTCATCCTCTTCGTTCTTCGATCTTTGTTCTTCCTCTAAGTTTTTTGTTCTCTCCGATTTCTGTTCTTCCTCTACTCAGATCTCTGTTCTCTCCGAACTGTTTACATGGCAGTCATATTGCTTAGTCGAAATTCTGACCGGAACTATGTAGCCGGATTCCTATCGGTACTGTGTGGCAGCCACACTGCGTAATCGTAATTCTGACCAGAATTACAAAAATTACATTGTACACAATGTGGGGTAACTTTTTTATACTACAGTTCAGTTCAATTCTACTTAGTTATATTTTATACTATAATTTAATTAAGCTCCACTTAAGTTACTCTCTTCAACTTAAAATCTATCCAGTTAAGTTAAATTCAGTTCAAATCAACTTAGTTATAATTATATCTTACTTCAGTTCAGTTTAGTTAAATTCAATTCAATTCAGTTAATTCAAATCAGTATATTTCAGTTGAATAGAGCACAACCTTAGTTATATTTTATATTACAATTCAGTTCAGAAAATTATAGTTGAAGAGAATAGAGCCCTACGACTATAAGATAATGTAGTAAAATGCTTGTTTTTGTAAAAGTTTAATAGGAAAGACCACTTTAGACTATTATAATCTATGTTAGCTTGTGTATTTCTTGAATATGTTATTTTCTAATATCTATGAAAAACAGACACTTTTCAAAATAATATATCCACTTCTAATAGTTGTGGAGTATGTCATGTAAGTATATACAACCATAAGATCTATATTTGTGTTAAATAGTAGGATTTTTATTATACTAACATATTTAAAATGGTTGAAATTGTTGGTAGTACAAAATAAAACTCAATTACAATACATAAAATCTTTACTAAAAAGCTATTAATATTTTATTTTATTTTTAACTAAAAATATTAGTTCATTCATTTCCAACTAAAAATGATTCGTTTCATCACGAATCTTTGTATTAACTTAGGGAATATTTTATAAACCATATGAAATTATGAAAAAGTTGAAAACATTAAAAAAGTGACGCATTGAGAAAAGGAAAAATTAAGTGATTGTTTGGTATGCGATTAAGATTGACAAAATTCAATTCAAATTGATATATTTTTTGTATCAATTTGAATTGGGTTTTGTCAATTCTAATCGTATACCAATCAGCCCCAAGCAATATGTGTGTTGCCTGTCTCGATCAACAATTTCGGTTTCTACTATGTCGATTTTGTCTCAGTGCACCTATCACTTATAAATTATATATTATATGAGTAAAATTACATATGAACCCACAAAATTTATGAATAGTAGATGTACTGAAATAAGAATGGCATGGTATATTCCGACAATCTCCCGGCTCATCGTGGCAGGGAGAGTTCTGGCTATGATGCAACATAGTGGGTCTCCGCGGTAAGCCAGTCATTTAATTTGGCCCGACCTACGTTTTAATTTGTTGCATGCTTTACGAGCCACATTTTATATCTTGTTTTCAATTTCGTGACATTTTTTTAATCCACTGCTTAATTTAATTTACACGATTTATGTCGTCTCACATTTTTATATAATTTACGAGCCTTATGTCGTCTCACGTTTTTATTGATTAGTCGATCAATGGATTTAATCAAAATAATACCTAAGCTAACTACAGCATCAATTATCCTATTTCCGATAGGCTTGCATGGAACACGCATGGACTTATAAAATGGGTTAACATATACGTGTTAATAATGCCTACCTATATGGCTATATTTAACATGCAATAATTGGTGTTTTGGTATAGTTGAAGTTGAAGGATACGCTATTCTGAAGTTTCATTATTATATAAAAAAGATACAAAACTAAGGGAAGGAGCAGTTTTTTTTCATTAAATATGAAAGATTTACTTTTTCTGTGAATTTTTACGTACCGTCAGTAGATTTTTATTTAGGATTTATGAATTTTTATGTTGTTTGTGGGTTTTTATTTTGGGGTCGGTGGGTTTTACGTACTATCTGTGAATTTTTATTTAGGGTCTGTGAATTTTTACGTTGTCTGTAGGTTTTTGTTTAGAGTATGTGAATTTTTACGTGTTGCATGAGGGTTTTTATCTAGGGTTGGTGGGTTTTCATTTAGGGTTTGAGAGTTTTAATGTTAAAGAAAAAAATGAAATTTTCATATCTAATAGAAAAACCGCTCATTTCCTAGATTATGTAGTTGTTTATTTCGATGAAAATTTTCAGATACAATTCTTGATCAAATTAAGTTTTTCTCATCTTGATTATATGCTGATCATTTTGGAGAATGAATTAAACTACAAAAGAAGATAAATGAGAATCAAATTATTACAACAAAGGCCACACATTTGTGAAGTAGTCCAAGTATGTCTTTTTCCAGTTCTAGATGCCAGAATCTTATCATCAATACATCAAACCATATTGTTCACTAATTATGGTTCACCAGTTTGAAGTTTCACATGACCCTCACCACTACTCTCTTCTTGGTTTACATATCAAATTAAATGATCAGTGTACTCGGTCCAAAACTGTTTGTATGTTTGATAAAACGACATGATATTGTCATCTTATTTTATGAAAATTTACTTACTTAAAAATATGTTCAAAATAAAGTATCTAGATGAAATCGATAATGTGCACGATTAGATTGTACAAAATACACGTCATGTAGTGAGTTTTAAACAACAGAGTTTTTGACTTCCTGTGAGCAATAAAGAAATGTTAGTTGCTGCAAAACTAAGGAAACATCTATCAGAGGACAACAAAGAAGTTTGAAGGAATCACTCCATTATTAACAACTCACTTGCATGTACACAAATTTACAGAGCTTACACTAATCTAAGAAACAACTCACTAACATAAAATTTGGAAAGAAAAAAAAAGCCCCTTAGTAGTGGTATACATCATGGTGGGAATCATTTCCATACCTATACATGTTGCTTTGTGATTCAGCATCATAACTATACATGTTGCCCTGTGATTCAGCATCATAACTATACGTGTTATGTTCCGGTTCACTGCCGTATCTATACATATTGCCGTGTGATTCACTATCATACATGTACATGTTGTTCTGTGATTCAAACTCATAATGGTACTGGTATACGGGATGAGGTGGTTCGACTTCGTAGTGTTGGACAGTCTGGGATGGCTCGTCTTCTTGGTCAGATAGCTCGTCTTCTTTCTCAGATGGCTCGTCTTCCTTATGATGGGGGTGATTAGGGGCTGGTGAGCTAGGCTCACTAGGAGAAGCACTGGGAATAGGTGCCTGGGGTTTTTCGACTTTCACTTCGACTAAGTCAACCTCTTCAAATGAGCGGAAAATTGGATGGAGGTAGGCGTCGGCTAAGTAGGCTTTCATGTTAACATCGGATCCAGAAGCTTTATCTTCAGTATCTTTATCCACGGCTTCCTGAAGTGATGGCAAAAGAAAATTAGAAGGTTATTGAGGCAATTCTTACGTAGTTTATTTATATAATCTTATACCTCGAGAGGATATCTTCTGAATGCAGGTTCAAATCGATTCTTGCAGTACTTATGGAAGGACAAGGTCAATACGGGTAAAGCTACAAGCAGAGGAGTGGAATTTGTAGCCTCTTTTGTGCTCAATAGTCCTAGTAGGAGCAGTTGAGATATAAGTAAGCTGCCTATGATACGGCCATGAACGTGTGGCCAGAATGCTGCCGCACTCTCATATTGCTGGTTATACACGTTTATAATCTGCATGAAGGATGAAAATCAGAATAATTTAGTATACCCATTACGGCATTACCCAGTTTGCCAACAGTTTTGAATTAACATTCAATATAGCCAAGTTATATTTGAAATGTTCTAGAGCATGAAAAGCACAAACTTCTCGTAATTGAGTAAATAGCTCTGAATATACCATGATGAATTGCTGATAGTGATGGTACTAACCTGATGGCGATACACAAAGTACGCAAAGGCAAAGAAGACCAATATGAAAGGGAGAAGGATTGGTGTGATAACCATGTAGACAATGCCAAGAAGAAAGTATAATTGAAGAGTCGGTAAAATCTGGGGAAATTCAATGCCCCTTGGGTTCATTGCTTTCTCCAAGTCCCTTTCAGTTTTCACGACAAACATATTCTTCAAATGGAAGATCACTAAAGATTTCAGCCGGAGAATTTCACAGGCAATTGCAGCCCAGCCATCAACCATTATGAATGTTATAAAGAAAGTGGCCTTCATTGGTATTGATACACCTATGTTTCTCGGGATCCTACAAGCAAGAAAATCTTCATTAAGAGTGCGATAAGGAATAGTAATGGTCCAAAGCAGACAAGCAATCATGCCTATACAATATCAACATGAATTCACTAATATAACTGAAGCACAATCGTGACTATTACCGTTCAAATTTCAGATTGGGAGGCAGTAATTTGAATCAGTTATCAAGAAGTTTCTCAGATTTCAAGCAATTTTTGTGGCTCTGGCTATATTATAACTGAATAATGAGAGAGATAAGAGTATTACTGAGTTGCTGACTGGTGTAGGAAAGCATGAAGCTGCTGGAATGCCGTTCCAGCCACTATACTCCCCAAGAACACATTGACCAACATGAAGTAGTAATACTTCGCAGCCGTTCTCCGCTCTAACACCGACACTGCAATGTGTCCCTCTATTTTTGAAAGGATCATTAATATCCCAGGAAGGTAGTACAAAAAGATTTTAAGAACTAGACCAGGCATGAAACCCTGTAGGAATGACTTAACAAAACCCCTGCAAAATAGTCCGATGGTTACACATCTGAATGCAATAGTGAAGTCCCAAAACATTAAGTAATATCGGGATGTTTTACTGTTTCGAACTGTCACTTACCATTCAACGAGTGGCCTGAGAAATGGAGCCACCCTCTCTAATCCTTCAAGATTTGCCAATGATTGTACAAAAGCAATAGGTATCAAGTAAAAGAATACCAATGCAAACACGGTTAAAGATATAACAAGTCTCCGCATGCTGAGGGAGAGAAATGGTATTGCCAAATTCTCCCAGTAGACATCACGGGGTTCAGGAGCCCAATTTGTCAACCAAAGTGTAGGATTTTTGCTCTGCTGTGTCTGAGCACAAACAGCTGCCCCCCATCTTGTGTTGAATGACACGAAGGCAACTGACATGATAGACTTGGGATCTTTCAGGATCTTCTGCCGTTCCATTGTCAACTAAGAAAATGAACGAAAAACGAGTTCCATCAGAAAGAAGCAATTAGAGGACACGGGTGATTTCGGAACAGAATTAGTAGAAGCAGAGTAAGCATCAGACGACAAAAAAAGGTTTGGATGTAGATTGTGCTAAGGAATCATTTTAACATGACTCACTTTCTTATCGAAACTTTTTATGTACGCTTTGTACGCATCAATTGCATCAACTTTTTGACCACATAATCCAAGAAAGCCTCTCTGCGTTAAAAAAAAACATGGTACACTATAAATGCGTTATCTGTAAAACAGACACAGGTGGATTATTTGGACTTTTTTCATGGTGATTAGCAAACAAACGAGCAAACCTTGGTAGTAGGCCTCTTCTTTGGATGTCTCTCAAACTTAAGCTGGTAGTAGTCCAGCCAATTTTGGAGCCGGTTTCTTCTTCGAACCAGCCTTGCAAACTTATTAGCATTGTACACAGCCTATATATAGGTAGACAGGTATAAACACACGAGAAACTCTTCCCACATGAGATAAAAACAAAACTCTTTTCCTAGGTTTAGGAAAAAGCGATATCTAATGCGTCAGAGTCTCAAAGATATAATCTTTCAACTAAGAATTTGTGAGACAAGCTTGTACCTGGTGACAGAGATAGTGATCTGGGTGGTTCTTCTTAAAGAAATTTCCAACAACATCTGATTCGGATCTTCCTGAAATATGTGGTACATTCCTAACAAGAACCTGACGCACATAGAAATGCAGAGTTGTAAAACTTGCAGTCACAACAAACCAGGCACATAGAAAATTCTCCCACTAAGAAAGTAGTCCACAGAGAGAATGGTCATTATCCAACGCATAAGTGATCTTGATGATTGCACGTTACAGTGGTTCAATTAAAAAAATGAAGTAGAAATTCTTGCAATTAGAGTCCTTGAAAAGAAACTTGGTATCCCATTTGCTACTTATTATTCTTGCCCATATTAGAAATGTATTGAGACATTTTAAGCTTTATAAATCAAAACGCTATAGTTATTGGTGGTGCAATATTGTTCTGTTACTTGGGTAGTGAATAACCAAATTGCAATACATACAGCTGGACTATCCCATTCTAACACTTGATATTGCAATAATCATGAAACTCGACTGACCGTAAATTGTTCAGCACGCCGCCCTTGCGAGGCCAAGAAGCTGAGTCGCATATGTGCAACTCTACCATACTCCAGATAGAGCATGTAACACACCCAGAATGTAAACACATACTCCATTGATATGTGGACAAAGAACCTGAAATGATAGCACAATAGCCTCCTTTGTCAGGAAAGGAGTCTGATAGTCACATAAAAAAAGTGAAAAATGATCATCAAAATGTTGCAACTTATGAAGACTAAAGGTGACACTTACTTATAGGAGTTAGGGCGAACATTGGATATCGACAGCTTGTCTATGTCACTGACAACCAAGTCACGACGCAGAAAAAACAAAGTCCCCTCGGATACATTCACTGGAATCAAAATCAGCAGTGCTACAACAGCTATTGGCCCAAATATTTTTAGTCTGAATACAAAGATCAGGGAAAGTGCATAAATTCAGCTAACAGCAAATCTAAAAGATTAAGACTCAAATCAAAGTAGAAAATAACCGCAAAATAACACCTAATTCTTGAAATCTACAAAATTAGGCAGAATTTTGGTTTGTCGTCTGTAGAAGATCATACACTATAACAAGCAAAACCAAGCTCCATCCAATCATTATGTTCTTAAAACCAGAACTCACAATTCATAAACAGTAAACTTTTCAACTTCTATGTAAGCAGCATAAAAAAAAAAAAGAGCTTCAATAGATTCCTTAGTCAATAGAGTTGAAAGATCACCTTCCACCATCAATTATCCCTTATGTTTCCAAAAAGGTTCTTTTTAACACAATCCCTCAACATTTTCTTTCCCAATTCAACACCAGCAAAGAAACCAAGGTAAAAAAAGTCCCAAGACAATCTAAGCACACATCAATAACACTCCAACCACCGACAATCAACTGAACCACCGAAAAGCACTAAACTTTGTCACAAAAATGAAAAAAGATGAAATTTTGAAAGTACCCAAGTGTGTAAATCCTCAAGAAAACAGCAGAATCAAGACCAGCATGGGTGATAATCTCAGCTTCAGTCATCTTCAAAGCTTGAGGCATCCAATTGAGGAAAGTGAAGTAAGTGAAGATATTGAGATTGACAAATTTTCCCACAACACCTCCCCAGCCCCTTGGGCTTGTCCTCTTGCCAACAATGTACCATTTGGGGAAGTAAACTCTGTCATTGATGGGCTGAATTCTCAGCACAGCAAAAGCGAGCAAGAAAGCAAAAGAACCAACTAAGTTGATTAATGCTGATACACCAATATCTCCTAGAGTTGCCATTGTTTCTGTTAATTGTTTGAGGTTCAAGAAACAGAGAATTGAGCAGGGAAAAGCATGTGAAGAAGCAGGAGAAAAGGTGGGTACAGAGAGACTGTAGAATTGTGAAGAATATTTTCTTGGTGCCTTTGATTATTTTATGGAATGCGAAGAAAGCTAATGCCTAAAAGGTCCTTTTCAGTTTGTTTTATTACTGCACATGCTTATTCATTTCTGTTTATGGGAGTTGTGGGAGTTGTAAGTATAAGTCAAATGATAGTGAATCTTGTAAATTCTTGCTAAACTAGTTTTGAATTTGATACAGGTTTATTACATCTTACGGATACAATTTACACTCTCATATGATGATATATGAGTTTGACATACTAAAAATTGAAATATGTTACGATAGTTACTTCTACTCATTAATAATGATTATTATATCCGTGTAAACTAGGATTTCCTTCTTACTTTTTGGGTATTTTAAATAGAAATTGGGTCCATTAATAAGTTAAGGGTTGCTTTTGGATGTGGTAACCGAATGAAGAGATAGGATTGTGAGGAATGGTGGTTTGTAGAGGAAACAAGGTGGCGTAGTGGCCTTGTTCTTATTCATCCTCGTGATTAAGTGTGGGGTTGTCTTTTTTCTTCACTTTTGGCTAGATGTTTGGCCCTTTCATGGAGTTCAATATACATATATAGTCCATTAAATAAAGGCATGGAACTTTTCATTCGGTGGACATTTTGGTGGCTGCATTTTACATCCGCAATACTTGTTTTAAATGTCGTATCATATTCATATACAAGATGTACTGTCGACAATAACAAAAGAATAAGCAGGACTGTTTGAGGGTCGTATGCGGCTTAATCCGGCGTAAGAAGGTGGTCGCGGATCATGGCATATCGCTAAATGGCCGCCGTGACTTGGGTTAATGGCACATGGAAGTGACAAATTGTTAATTTTGTCTTTTCCAAGCTATGTATGATTAGTATGTTCCTGTGTTTCTAATATTCCTTACTTCTAAATTCTAACCCCTATGAAGATGCTGGTTATCTTCTCTGTCTCATCCCATATTGTTTATGCTATCATTATCTTGATTCTTAATTAACTTCAACATCGTCCAAATACCATCAGGAAAGAAAACATCATTAATGTTGACTCAGAAGTGTGTATATGTTGCCTATTGATCGTCATTTTATGAGTGAAAGTAAAATTACTAAAATATAATAAATTTATTTGTGAAGTGTTAATTACATAACTCCAACACTTATACTATATAGCTGGACTCTTTAAGAGAGTAAGATGACTGGTTAATCATCGCACAATTAATTATCCGTCACTTTATCATCTCGTTCTTACTCATGATATACACTTACAAACACCGTACGACTTTAATTAATTCTAATTAGGGTCTCTCCGCTATAGCAAATACCTGTCAATGTGACTCCAATTAATGTGTACATAATTCATCATTGGTTCAATTAATAACAACATTAAATATAAACTGAACTAATTAATGTCTAACAACCTGTTTGATTGTAATTATGGATCTTGAGCTAATGCTATTAAGCGAAGTAGGCGTAGAGGTATTACTAGATATGGATCCAAGCTAGCTATTGAAAAATTGCAATGGCATGGGGATTTTTGACCTTATTTTTTCACGCCATTGGACTTTGTCACATGGTGTCACCATTACGTACCGCACGCTATCGATATGATTTGGATTTCTTTAATAGTATTAAAGCTTATGGGTTTAATAATAGCATATTGCACCTATAATATACACTACACAACATGGGGATAAAGTTCGAAAACTTTTCAAATACTTTAACTCTTAAAACTAAACATTAGTTGCCTGTGACTAATCATGGGACCAAACTTTCTCCCATTCCCTTAGTGATTACATCATTTTGTTCCTAACTCTATCTCCACAATCCTACACGCACTTTGGGGGAAAAAAAATTCATACAGTACAATGAATGAGATAGTTCCAATTTTAATATGATAGAAATATCTTGTCCAATTTTAATATGATAGAAATACCTTGTCCAATTTTAATATGATAGAAATACCTTATTCAATTTTAACATACAACAACAACAATCAACGCAATTTTTATACTCCGATTAATTTATCGATCAAATTAGCCACGTGTAAAATTACGTTCAATGTTGTTGTTGTGTATTAAAATTGGACAAGGTCTTTCTGCTGTATTAAAATTGGAACTGTCTCATTGTAATGTAAAAAAAAAATTCACTTAATTATGTTAGGCCGCTTAATAAAATTTTAATAACATTTACCTAACTTTGCCACGTTCCTTCGGTTTATAATAGGTGTTTGGGTGTAATTCATGAGTAATTATTGTTAGAATTTTAGTCAATATAAGGCTAGTTCATGTTGTTATACATAAATTAATGGAGCCCCACATATAAGAAATGAATTTTTTTTGTACATGTCTAATCTACTATAACAATGAATTATGTTTGAGAAAAAATTATTAAAATTCATTAAACGGTGAAAGAGTAATTGAAGCTCAAAGTGTATTAGCTGGCGCATTGAATGTGGAATGTCAAAAGTTAGAATGAGAGAAGTCTCATATGACTAAAATTGAGGAAAAAGAACTAAATATAAGACTAAGACTTGGGTTAAGGGATTGGGCCCGGCACCCTTAATTTTGAAGGGGGAAGACCTAGGTGACCCGCCAAGAGCCAAGCCCGGATCTCGGGTCGAGAATCGTAGTCTCGTAGAGTCCGGAATTCGCGGGTTGTGGTCTAGGGCTGTTTATAATCTTTTTGGACCAGAAACATATGTTGTTTGGTCAGGCCCAAATTGAAATCTGAAACAGAAGAGTTCCAAATCGGTTGGCTTTGCAGTGAACGAATCTGTCCGTTTACTGAATGGATTTAACCATTCGTTCAAATGATATGTTTGAATAGAAAAATTCAAAAGTTGTGTCTGCTTGAATTTTTGTCTCTGTAGAGACATGTTTGCAAAAGACCGCATCTATTCAGATTGCAAATCTTTCCAATTATAAATAGAACCCCCAAGTTCGGATTTTACACACCGTAATCCAATCCTTCTTTCCTTTTGTACTTTCTCTCTAAAAAGCCTGAACTTTGTATTCTGCCAAGTTCGATAAGTTAACAATTCAGTGCTAGAATTGTAACTTTCCGTTGTTCTATCTTGGGAGATTGTTTATTATTAGCTGTAAGCATTAGAGCGGGACAAACAAAGTTTTAAGTACCGAGGATCATACTCTACTTAGCAAATTACTTTCTCCTCTTTGTCAAGAACCACATCTTCATACACTCACAACAACTATGTCAGTCTTAAGATTGATTAGGTGTCAGATGCACATAGGGTCTCAAGTCATTTTTTAACTTCATATTTTCTCGGCACTAGTTGTAAGTTCCAATGTTGTAGAAGCAATTAACCAACTGAAAAGTGGACTCTTTTTTCAGTCTACATGGAAACTGGCTCATCTTGTTAAGATACCATATAGTCTTTTAAGGTCCACACAATTTGAAGCTCTCAATCAAGAAAAATGTCCGCTCTTCACATCTCTCTCACTCTCTTCCTCCTCTTGCTCTTCTACCATGGCAACACTACTCTTATCACTAAGACTAGTCTCCAATCAGAGACCATTAACATCTTTCAAGACATCCACTAAAATCAATTCAACTCTGTCATCATCACTAATATCACGTCATGGAGAACAGCCATTTCGAAAACAAGGCATTTCGAGCCTTGTTTATCGACCCATTGGTGTCACTGGACTCAATTCCAGGAAGAGACTGGTTGTTAAATCTGCAGGATCAGACATGTCCTCCACTACCCTTCAAACCAAGGTAACTGAAAGTTCAAGAAAATGTATATAAGTTGTTGTCTTTGTTAGCGAATTAATATAAATGGATTGATTTCAGTACGTTCAAGCCTGATGATCCTGCTCGGATAGTACTGTTAGAGAATTAGTATAAATGGATTAATTTCATATACGTCATGGTTATGGATTTTTAAGATGTTAATATGATATTTCATAAGACTTGAGTGTTTACAAATATGGATCATTGTTTAGGTTGTCAATGTGTTGCATTTGGTAGTGTCGTTGGGGTTAATTCTGGCAATGGACAAGTTCCTGAAGAAGGCATTTGTGGCTGCTGCAATTAAGTTCCCAAGTGCATTGTTTGGCATGTTTTGCATATTCACAGTCTTGATGGTTCTTGATTCGACTGTTCCTGTCGCTGCCACTAGCTTGATGAACTTCTTCCAGCCAGCACTTCTGTTTATTCAGAGGTGGCTGCCCTTGTTCTACGTGCCTTCTCTGGTTGTTCTGCCTTTGGCTGTCAAGGACATTCCGGCTGCATCAGGGCTTAAAATCCTTTTCATAATTGGTACAATTTCTAGTTTTTTAGTTTGTCAATGGTTTTATATCTATGATTTCGACACAATAGGAAAATGTTTAGGTGGTTCAAAATGTTATGCAGAGAAAAAAAAGTGTTCTAGGAGTAGATAACAAGTCGAACATATAAGGGCGCAAAAACTGCAATCAGGATATTTTTTTTTTAAATTAGCTATATAACTGAGGTTTGTTGGCTACTCTGAGTAGGTATAGTAGAAATGTTCTGAAGCTTCAATGAATTTTATGAGATACCGTTTCAAGTTATGATATGCAGTTTCAAATGATTCTCCTCCAAATCACTAGCATTTCAGTTTAATATGATATACTGTTTCGAGTTATGAACTTTTTTTGTTATGTTTTTTTTCGGCAGTTGGAGGGTGGTTTGCTTCACTCGCTGTGGCAGGTTACACAGCCATTGCAGTGCGAAAGATGGTAAACACTGAAATGACAGAAGCTGAGCCCATGGCTAAACCTTCTCCTTTTTCATCTATAGAATTGTGGAGCTGGAGTGGTATTTTCGTAGCATCGTTTGTGTCAGCACTGTTCTATCCGACTGTGCTTGGGACAAATGCCCTGACTTGCCTGCCTTTCCTCCTTGCTGCTACCGTGATCGGTTACATGGTTGGTTCTGGGTAATGTAATGATTGTGTATATGTTGTTTGTTTCTATATTCTCAAATCTCAAGTAGAATGACTTTCAAGTTTTCGTATATATCAGCATCTGATATACTTTTTGTCTTCAGGTTACCATCTGATGCGAAAAAGATTCTTCATCCCATTATAAGCTGTGCATTATCAGCTGACTTGGCAGCACTGGCTTATGGAAAACTAGCACAATGTGGGCTTGATCCTGTTCTAGGTAATAATCAGCTGGCTTAGTTTTTAATCATTCAATTTTATGGTTGGTTAATAGTCACTCCGGAACTTTATCAGACCACATATCTGATGTCAAGTTTGACGAATACAGGATACTATCTTACAAAGTCCGTGTCAAACCCTGGAGCTGGTGATATCCTGATGGGATTTCTGGGATCAGTTATTCTCTCTTTCGCCTTCTCAATGTTCCAACAGAGAAAGGTACTTGAATGTGCTTTCATGTTCTGATGTTAGTTCGAGAACAATACGATTTTCTAGAACAAGATGATATTTCATTCCATGCCAGATTTTCTAATTCATAAATTGAAACATTGATTATACTTCCAGCTAACACTGGTTCCACCTTACAGCTGGTCAAGAGACATGCTGCAGAGATATTCACCTCTGTGATAGTCGCAAGTGTATTTTCTTTGTACTCTACAGCTTTCATCGGGCGTCTGGTTGGTCTGGAACCTACATTAACAATATCGGTTCTACCCAGATGCATAACCGTGGCACTTGCTCTCAGCATTGTATCTTTCTTTGAAGGTAGAAAACTTATGATCACTCACATATAGGCCAAGGGATTACTAATTGCAGAAGCTTATATGATGACTGTTGCCTTGTATCTGTTTCAGGTGCGAATACATCTCTAACAGCTGCTGTTGTAGTAGTCACTGGACTGGTTGGTGCCAATTTTGTCCAAACAGTCCTTGATAGGCTAGGTTTCCGCGACCCTATTGCTCGTGGTATAGCAACTGCTTCAAGGTACAAAGAACCTAAACTTTTTTAGACGCTTGTTAGATATAGGCATACGCACCCGTGTTATATGCAGCATGCATAAATGCAGTTTCATTTGAGTACATGGTTTGTCACATAAGCAAAAACATAAAAAGCTAGTTATTTTTTAGTTCATACGAGAACCAATAACTCATTCCTTTTCCTTTATGTTAACAGTGCACATGGACTAGGAACGGCTGCATTGTCAGCTAAGGAACCCGAAGCTCTTCCATTCTGTGCAATTGCGTACGCCCTGACAGGCATATTTGGTTCTTTGATATGCTCAGTTCCAGCTGTGAGACAAAGCTTACTTGCCATAATTGGCTGAAAAAAAAGAAGAAAAAAACTCATGCAATCAAATTTTTTTCATGTGACTGGATGGAAAATGGGCTACTGATTGTCGACTCCATGTTTCATCTGCAAAATCTATATGCAGTTTTGTGAAATTTTCTCTGTTCTCCTTCTTCCTTAATCCTCCCAATTAACTCTGTAAATGGTGTGTGCTTTGGGATGCTATTTATGGCATCCATTTCTTACAGATCAATGTGATAGCTCATATTCTTCTCAAGTGGATGATGATGTATGAGTTTGAGGCTCTGCATAAAGGTCTTCTTTTTCTAGCATTCCCTTTGAAAATGTTGACAAAACAAAATGCCAATCTCAAGTTTCAAAACTCCAATCTGAATATCAGTTTTTAACAACATACCATTATTAAATTCTCTATGAAAACACAAGAAACTGTATAGTGATTTAAAAATTGTACCACTACATTATATGTTGCTGTACAATACACTCAAACATATATAAAACACTATAATATACTGTACGGTAAAGGGAACTAACATCATACTATAAATCATAGGGTTTTTTACCAATCAATCTAGCATTAATGTTCTTTTCACAGAAAAAACACTTTTTTTTTTCCTTACCATTAAATCAAATTGCTTACAAAATGATCCAAATTGGTCACAAAGTTGATGTCCCAAAGAAATTTGCTAGATAGGCCCATTCAATCATTTACAGTTACAAACAAGGCCATGCACGTGACAAATTGGGGCTAGAGTGCCATTAGCAGAAATTAAAGATTTGTACTGTATGAATTCATAGTGTGGCTCATTCGTCCTTCCCAATCCCTTATTACATCTCATTCTCACATTCTCATTTATAGTCAAAATTGTATCCTTTCATATTGAAAATAATATATGAATATTTTTAAAATTTATATATATATATATATAATGAATTACGGTCTCTAAATAATTTATTTATAGACTAACCTATATTCTTAATAAAAACACCCATGTTCTTAATATTAGAATTTTTCATATTACAACAAAATTTATTTTATTAATAATATAAATATTTTAATTAATAATATAGATTTTTTTATTGGTAACATTGATCGTCTTGAGATAGATACAGTCTCCCACGAGACTTTTATATATATATATATATATATATATGTATGTATGTATGTATAATTATAAGAAATAGTCATATATTTTCAAATAATCATTGATGATGTCGATCAAAATATCTATATTATTATCTGAACGTATTTTGTTATAACAAATTGTTTCAATGTTTGAACACATAAATGTTTTTATGTTGTGATTGATAAAATCGATGACTTTTTTTTTATTATAGTGTACCATTTACAAGAATTTTAAAAGGCATTTCACTTAGAAATTAATCAACTAAAATGAATGTGTATGTATTTAAATATTTAGTGGTGTTATATCCTCGTGGATAAATATAGAAAAGTTGAACGGGTAAAATGTTGGTACCTAATATACATATGTACATACATCCGGTCGGGTATGGTGAAAATCTCCCCAGGTTCATGGTCTGAGACTTGAGAGAGAGAAAGCAAGTAAAGGGTATTGAATGGCTGTTAGTAGGGGAGGCTTAACTAAACCAATAAAACAGGACATGCATTTTGCATACAATTTTCCAACACCAAGGTCTAACATCGTAAATAGGCATAAAATAGAGGTACAATTGGTATTTCACTAGTAAAATTAGACAGATTGGTAGGGCAACTTTCACCTTCGATGAGACCGTAAAAATTTGTTCCAACTTGCTCTCAGTTGTACCTCTCCCACAAATCATACATCCATCATTTTCAAGCATTACAAAACTTCATACATTACCAAAACAAAAAAATCACCTCACAAACAATAATTAGTAAAATATATTATTTTTACATAAAAATTACATTAAAAAGTGAAAATACAACATATTAACAACTTTTGTGTTTAATTAATTATTTTAATTTTTCAGTAGGTCAGCATAACGGATGAAGTCATCCGAGGTAGTGGGAGTAAATTATAACAATGGGCAAACTTGAGTTTTCAAACATAAGTCACTAAAGTAAAAATAATTGCACTCCTATAACAGAGTTGACTCTCCCACTAGTTGGAATTTTCATGTAAAAAGTAAAAAAAGTATCAGCTGGAGTAGTATGGAATCACTCAACTCTTGAAATTTTTACACTTGTTACTAATGGAGGAAGAGAGACATACCTGAATGAATATTTTCCTTGCTCACTAAACTTGATTGTTCATTTCTTGCCTTTGAAATGTGAGTTTATGTACCAAAATCTTTTTACTGTAGTTAATATGATTTTCCTGTTAGTGTTTCTTGGTTTTTGCCTGAATTATGCAGCTAAGTATCATCTTTTTGCCTGCATGTGTTCATTGAGTTGATTTCTTGGATTCTTTAGGCTTCTGTTCATTTGGGTTTTCAGTTTGCTTCTCCAAATTGGTATGTCTGTATCAACTTTTATTATTATTTATGCTATTCAATTTCTTGTTTAGACAGTGGGTGTATCAGTGTATGTAATTTCCTAGTTGTCCTCTTCAAGGATCGAATCCATGATTCATTTTAGATGACATTTTGATGTTTCTTGTATTGTTGAAATGTGAAACTGAATGGCTTGAGATGATGACATTGAGTTGAAACCTAATCAAATAGCGGCAATTTTCGTTATTCTACTTTTCATGAATTCTTGATTTCAGTTCCTGTGTAGCTATAATAAGAAGATGAAGTGTAGTCCTGTGTTTGATGCTGTTCCTCTTCAATCCATTCCTGCCACTCGGAAATCGTTGAAGAAATGTGATTGGAAAAAGACTGCATTTTCCAATTTCAAGAATAACTTGTTTGCATCAGAAACTTGTCAGGCAGAACAATGCAAACCTTCTGCCCCGGATAAAGGAAAAAATAAGTCAGGCGAAAGTGATGCAGACTCAAAGAATTTAAGTGCAGTTCATAATGTAGCCAGCTTCGATATCACCAATGTTCCTCCACCAATGTGTTCCTGTACCGGTGTTGCAAGACAATGCCACAGAGCTGGACCAGGTGGATGGCAATCTAAATGTTGCACCAATGCTTTATCCCAGTATCCGCTCCCATGGAGTCTTTCAAACCCTGCAAAACGTGTATCTGGAAGGAAAATGAGTAAGGGGGTCTATAGGAAGCTTCTTCGTGGACTTGTACAGGATGGTCATGATCTTTCTCATCCTGTGGACTTGAAGAACCATTGGGCTAAACATGGTACGAACAAGTTTGCTACAGTCAAATAGGTAACTTGCAATGTTAGAACTAGAAATAATCTGCTGTATTTTGTTTTATGTTGTGTAGCTTACTATCTTGATCATGCTTTTCCCGTTTAGCAAGTTCGTTGCTGTGTAATCTATTTTCCTGGATCTTGGTTTGCATTTGCACAGCTTCAACTTGTTAATTCAACAAAGGCTTAGTTATGTCCAAGTTTATCATTGCATAATTTGCATTAATAGTTCTGCAGCATAGGTCGCACTATCTCTTCCATTGGACGCTCTGGGCTTCTAGGCCCGAGTCCGAGTGGCTTTGGGTCTACCCATAAGGCCATACCAATTGAGATATTGTGATGGGGGGTGTTTTCGATTACAAACCTAACATTAACGTGGATTATCCACTCGAGTAACTGCTTGTTTTCTTAAGTGCTTGTTTATCTATGTTACAAGACTCCAGAGAGTTCCAACTGAAATAAATAGGATTATATCTAGTCTCAATTGATATAACATGTTGGTAGGAAAAAATATAATCTCAAGAAACATGTACACGGCGTGGTGTTTTCAAATATAATTTACGCATCTCTTAGGCCTTTGTAGCTTCAAGAGGAGCAGAAGCCCTGGTGGCAATAACCTGCTCATATAAGTCTCTAATCTTCAATCCAACGATTGTTTGGAAGAGACCTGTTCCATTGTTGCTTCCAGGGAAATCTGAGTGCTTCAGCATTTGTTGGGTGATTTCACCATAGAACTTGGTGGAGATGTTGCTCAGATGGCTTTCAACATAGATGAGCTCATCTAGTCTGTCGAATTGACCATCCATTTCCAATACAGACACCTGCAAAGAGACAGTTAGTGTATTCAATTCAATTAAGCTGTATTTCAATTTGTTTATAATGAAGTTACGGTGCATACCTCTTGACCAAAGTAAGTGTCAGGGCCGTATGTGAACTTGATGCCAGGGTAAGAACATGTTAACTTCCTTCCGCAAGGAATCCATGAAATGGTGGATCCTTCATCAAACAGGTAAACCGGGTTGAAAAACTTGATGCCTTCTTTCATGATCAATCGCACTCTTAGAACCTTGCCCTCATTGTCGTCTGGAATGAGTTGGGTGGGCAACACTTCTATAACTGCATCTGCGTATTGCTTTTGTGGGTCTGCAAACATAATAGAGGAACATTAGAACTTATGCTCTTTCATGTTCATATTGTTTGTGTTGTGATATTGTGCTTGTGCATAAACAAATTAATTACCAATGTAAGCATCAAAGTCGGGTTTTCTTGCTTCGATACTAGCTTGGATGCTTTCTAGGCTGTGACCTCTTTCAGCCATGTCCCTCTGCATTTTTTGAAATGTATTAATGATCACTTTCCTTGTGCAGGTAGTAAGGTTAAAATTTACATGCTTAAAGGAGAAATTTTTTTACCTGAATTTTCCATGCGAATTTAACTTCATTGCTGATATCCAGGTAAATACTGAAGTCCAAAAGATCTCTAACTCGTGAATCATACCTATAAACATTTAAATAATCAATAATTATTATTTTTTGTGTAATCCTAGTAAATAAATTCATATTGGAAATATACTTTTCCCTTTAATCATTTTAAATAAATTAAAAAAGAATATATTATGATAGAATGATAGAATGGATAAAGTGATGTGGTAAGTATAGAATGACAGAAAATATGAAGTGGAAAATAGTCATTCCTCAACCATACAATTAAGATAGCTTCATCAACATCAAATCCATCTTAACCACAAAAACAAACACAGAATCTTAGCTGAATACTTAACACATTCAGTAATCAAAAAGTAAATTTTAAAAATCTTAACTCATGGATTGAATGTATAGTGAAACTTCAAAAGCACCATGCAAAATTAATAATGACAAGGTTGTAAGAGAACATATGTTTGTGATCGGTGATGAAAGACGAAAATGATAACTTACATTGGGTGTAATCCTTCAATGACAAAGATCTTGGGAGGCTTGATTGTCTCTGGAGGATCCAACAATCCGGTGACATGGTTATAGATAGGTTTCTCAATAGCAACGCCGTTTTTAATGGCCTTAACTTGCTCGTACATAAGGTCGAAATCGTTTGCTCTGGGGTCAAGAGCTGTAACTCCCTTTTCCTTCCTTCCGTATCTGTCAAGTGAGTGATAGTCATCTAAACATATCACTGTGGTGGTATCACTTATGAGCGTGTTAGAGTCGGGGTTGCCACCCTTTGGCGGCTCGGCAGCTCCACCGAACACGCTGGTAAGCCGTCTCATGAAGGTACTCTTTCCACAGCCAGAGTCAGCTGCCAAGCCGATGATTACAGGTTTTTCCGCAGCTGAGCATGTTATCTTTCTGGCTGCGGCGTAGTATGTGGTTTTCTTGGCAGTGTAGAAAATGACTTGTTTTTGAGTGAATCCCAAGTGGGTTTTTGGTAGTGTAGAGATTGAACATGTTGAGTTGAATGATTGTACTGTGCAAATTGCCATTGTTATTAACGTTTGTTTCTTTTTTCTTCAAGTGTTATCTTCCTCTTCTCTCTAGTGGAGAAGTGTTCGCATGTGGAGAGAAGAAGAGATGGAGTAGCAATGGTTCTAGTGACATGCAAACTTGTGCTTGGATTTTATTCTTTTCTTATTTGGTTCTTGAGGGTAAGAAGACAAGAGTGTAATGTGAGGACAGAAAACAAAATGAAGAAGAGGTTATGGTTAAAGGAAAAGAGATGAGAGTTTTGGATAGGGAGCTCTATGTATTGTGTTGTATGATCATGGCAAGTACATTGCATGTTCTGCCCCTTCTGCTCAAGTTGAATTCACCTTTGATTTTTAACATGGAGAGGGCTTAATTGGTACTTTCACTTGTCATCAAATAGTAATGATTACTCGGCTTAACCATGATGACGTTTAGAGCTTAGTAATGCACCATCCGTCTATCTATCTCACACAGCATGTAATTGTCGACTCCACCCATTCTATTAATTACAACTCAGACATACTCTGTTTTTCAATGGTTAAATTGTTTATGAGGTGATTATACAAGGTTCTCATATCTGGTGATAACCGTTCCTACAAGAACATGAATGACTTGGCAATCTGGATATTTGGCCGTCAGATGGCAGTAGGTAATTGGCCCGTTAAAGGATGAGAAGTATGGGGTGTTGAGAACAGTGGACCCATTAAATTCAATTCAAGTGCGGTTCAAAACACTTGGGTTCATTGCCTCGAGGACCTTATTAGGCTCTTTTTCAAGAGCCTACGGCTCCTACATGGAAGAAAATTTGTGTCCATTCAAACAATTCTGAGGCTATCCCTTTTTTATTCGTCGCAATTGCTTCAAAACAAAATGAAGGATGAAAGCGGACTATTTATCCTTTTGGGAGATGGATACAAGTTCAAGAGATAGACAGCAACTAATCTCAGCTCACCACACAACTGTATAGATAATCTTCATGGAGAACTAGATGTTCAGATTTGGTCACATGAGAAGTGACTAGTAACATCTATGCTTTAATCCGAAAGTTGCACTGCAAACACTCTTTGCACTCTTTCTACCATTGAAATATGAACGTGAATTTCAGGAACAAAAGAACAAATTATTTAACAAGACAACAATTTTCCTAGGAGTAAGGAGACAATGTATCAAATTCAATCATTGTATAACATCTAAATTTACTACTATGTCGTAAAGGAGAAGTACAAATTCCTGAACAGAATATATACTCGGCAAATAGGGAAGAGCCTTGTATCTCGGGCCACTCGAAAGGAATAAGGCTTTGCTCAAGATGCATTACGTCACTACTTGTTACCTCTGAAATATGCGTATACTTTCTGCAAGAGACATGGGAAGAATTGAGAATGAATGAGTAATCAGGCAAAGTTCAGAGATAAAAGAAACATGTCCTTACACATAAGATGCATCCCTCATTTACTCTACTTGATTAGAAGCAATTAGATTCTAGATTTAACAAGACTGGAACTAATTCCATGAAACAAATGAAAATGCAAAATCCACTGGTATATTCTCACTCTATATATTAGTGCTATTAAGTAGAGCCCATGTTAGAGAAACTGTTTCTACCATTTAACATGACGAGCTCTACTTGGTTTCTCAATCAATGCTTCAGGAAATCATACATAACTTGAATTTAGCCATGTTTTATGAAGAAGAATTTCATCGTATAACAAATCCGTGAGAAATTAATTCAACTGTACCAAATGAATATAGAAGACTTTCATAAAGCTTAACAATTCTCTAACCTGGAGAACCCAGATGCTCAGCAATGTTTCTAAGCAAAACAAAGCAAAACCAACCATGTAAAAGATCTGCACGAAAATAATTTGCATGTTAGTTTAACATAGATGGGCCTGAACAAGGTGTGGGTAATGGTGAAATCAGAGGTAATAAAACATAGGAACAGATAATAAAAAAGAAACCATAAAATTTTGCATCATTTTGTTGTGATTATTCCTATAGGGAATAACCATTAATCAAACGAACATAAGTATTAGCACAAGCAGGAATCTTACCCCAACCAAAACATGGTCAGAGAAGACATCAATTGCAGCAAGAATGCCCCTGAAAGTTAACAGTATGAAATGAGTACATCAACGGAGAAGATAAAGATTATATAAAAAATACAATGCTTGCACAAATTTTCTGTTGGAAACTTGAATACATGTTAGATCAACTGCATAGCACATTCATAGATAAGGAATATCATAGACCCCGGCGAAAGGGGTACTCACGTTAGGGATCTCCCATGGAAGACAATTGGTGGAGCAATCGCAGCAAGTATGCAAAACGCAATATGAAGCTACACAGTGAAAATAGACTCAGATTAATACAGATAACATTTGTCTAATGAGAAAAATTATCATAAGAAAACAATACACATACCATATAGGACACAAAGAAGCAGCCAAAATTCAATGCACTTTCAGTCCTGAGGTAAGATATAAATCTGTTAGCATTATCATCGGACTCGAAGGCTCCAATAGAGATATGATTAGGACAAGGTTACCTTATAGCAGCATACAAAGGCTTGTACCACAGCCAATATGAAATCGGGCATCCCGCTAGGGCATATATTATGGCAAGGAAGAAAATCACGACACCTACACATTGGAAATAAATCAGATTAACCCAAATCCTGGAGACTGAAGTCCATAGATGCTCGAGGGAAACAGATAATAAGAATAAATAACGCAAACAAAATGATGTATCTTACCACCACCCCTTATCCAACAAACAGTGATCGCTATGACATTGAACACAAGGCAGAGGACGATACCTGCACCAATCAACAGGAAACGGTATCAACTACCCCTGTCTGATATACCAGAAGTTATTGCAAGTCTGTAACTTCTACTATTAAACTAGAGTAACAAAAGATTCAGAAGCTTCAGACCAGCTACAGCTACACCATAAAGAATGAAATAGGGAAAAATCGATTTGATAGTAATTAATTCATTTTTTTTAAATGGCTAAATGGTCACTCGAACCCCCGACCTACTGGTTGGAGGTGAAGCGTATTACCGACTGAGTGGCGCTTTCTTGTTGATAGTAATTAATTCATAATGACTACTCGTAATTTTTAAGAAATGACTAGCATAAAACCAACACCTATTTCACGCTTCTAGATAGAGATGTCCTACTAATTTAATAACACACAACTAAATGTAGTTAATATTAGCAATATCTAAGAGTACAATGAAGATAACAGCACCCGAAGGAAATTTATATGCAGACTCGCAGAGCAGCGGTTCTCTTTTTCACAGGTCCCAAAAATTGATTAGGCATACAACTACAATTGGTCCTCAGATTTTCCTTTTTTATTGCTCAACAAACTTACTTATGTTAACCCTCTGTTACTTGTCTTAATACATGAAGTACATATCACAGGTGCATCTTTCAAGGTGGACTTTAGAGATGGAAGATAGCCACACACAAAATATAAAAGAGGAAACAAAAAAATGTATAATAAATAAATAATAATTGAACGAAGTTACTACTCGTTAATAAAAGCTAAGTTAATAGAACAAAAGGCATTCCAACAGAAAAGAGCTCATGAGTGAGTATTGTTCGTTGATTTTGAACATTAGTAGCAAATAGCAGAGCACCCTATACATACCTAACCAACTGGCAAATGCTAGATATTGCATCCTCTGAGCATGAACTGGTATCTCATTGGCGATATCATGATGAATAATGGGGAAAAAAGGAGGCCAGTTTCTGTTATCCACAGGTATATTAGCTGAACAAAATAATTAAATATGAATTTAGATTAAGCAGCCAATATTATAAATCATTTTTTAAAAAAAAATCCCAAGGAGCCCAGGCCACAGCTTACCGTTAGCCACAGCTTCTTCTCGGCGTTTAATCTCCTACAAAAACATTAACAAATTAAATGAGCCACTAGAAAACCAGTATATAGATTAAGCAATAACATTTAATCTTACTTTAGAGGCTTGGCCATTAACTACAGAATACAGATATCTAATTGCCTTTAGCATAAACTGATTATACATGACTCTTTTCACTTCAAATAATTACTATACGAGCACAATAAAAGGCCAAATGTAAATATCAGAATAGCATATGTAGATTACAGACTATTTCTAGCTGCATCATTACACAAAAAGATAATTGTTAGATCGTACATTAACCAGCTGTCCAGGAACCAACACTAACAATAGAAACACATGAACCACATACAAACTAACCCTTTCTCTCCTGCCCAAATCTGCTTCCCAGTTAGAGAGATCCTTTTCTTTTGATCTGGAATCCTGCACAGTCATCCGGAAAATTAAGAACTGGATGGATATGCAATGTAGAATTGCAGACTCAAATGTATCGTTATTGACTAATTACATTCAAGGTGTCCAGTGGTATATCAACAGTGGCATCATGTTTCTGACCAAAACCAAATGTATTGGCAACTGCTTTCGGGATACGTGACTTTGATCCTCCACCGTTCTGCAATAGATCAAAAGACAATAGCTAAAAACACAGAAAATATATAATATTGGGAACAAACATGCTCATAATCTATTAAAACGATACTATCTATTTGGCTTTGTGTTACAATTCTGATCTAGTTTACCATAATATAGATGTGATAACTGATAACAGATACAAATGCTCCTAGAGAAGTTGTCCAGTGGGTTATACATACATAGTGTGAATGACGAAGTTTAGCATTAAAAACTCCATGAATCTAGTCTAACTGACTGCATGACTGAATCAACACCTGGTCTTCCTAATTACCCGCATGCTTAGGCAGCAAATGTCCTACCAAATCATACTACCAGAATTTCGGAAAGCCGATTGTAGATCGAAATGACGTTCATGACTATTGATATGCAAGTGACACTCCATGTAATTCATTTGTTCTCACATATTATTATCTCCATAAACTACAAACTGGAGGCATTTTACCAACACAGTACATTGTTTAGAGTATACATTTTACATTAAATCCAGTAAATTATCATCCAGTACCAAAAACACTAACAAACCTAAAGTGATCACCAACCGTACACATTTTTTAATTTAACTGACCAAAAATCGAGATCAATCTCAAACGCAACCAATCACAAAACAACCGTAAACCTCGGATCTGGCTCAGACAGTCAAAATCCAAAAGAAACAGTAAAAAGGCAAAATCCAAAAATAGGCAGATCTAACAGATACTGAAAAAGGAGAGGCAGATTACCGCAAACGGATTGACTTCAGGCTCTTCTTCGTCAAAGGGATTGGGATCGTTTCTGCGATTCATTTGGGGCAAATTGGACTGAGAGAGCTACAAATCTCACCTGAAAGAGGATTCGAATCTATAATGAATGAGTATAAACAAGGCTAGCCGACTATATTAGCGGTAATACGTATGCATAAAGCTTACGGACTTTGATAAATTTGAGGTTTAGTAGACTGGCACTGTCTACTTTTTTATGCAGTTGGTACAACTTACAGCAACGCGGGATTGGAATGAGTTTTATGTGTACGTGACTGCCACGGGAGTTGGGGAAAATTACAATGATGCCAATTTGTGAGTCCACTTCAAGTCTTCAACTGTCAAACTCCTTCCTGCCGGTAAGTATTCATTTAAAACGAGCCGAAGTCGAGTATTAAATTATTCGATAAGCTTTCGATTCTAATTTAATTTTAGTTCGGATTCTTAATGAAACGAATAGAAAGTTAGAATTGGATGAGTTATATTGTTATAATAAGTTTCACAATATAATTAAGAAATCTATGAAGAAATAATATATCGAGATGAATTTAACTCGACTTAGAAGGTATATGAATTTAACTCGGGGTAAGTTGGTCTCGGTTAAGAGGAGTATTTTATATACTCTAAGGAGTCCCGCGATTTAAAATCAAGTAACTAAACCACTGCGCTTTAGTTTTCAATACCTTGAGGGACCGAGTCATGGTGATTCGGTCTTAAATACCTTGAGGTTTTTGCCTTTTTGGTTTGGTTACTTTGTGGTTGAGATTCAATGGCTATAATGTCACCTTAAATTACTTGTCATTTTAGTACCTTGAAAGCATAGGGTGTAGGGGACTAGTAAAAGGGCTAGGCGGGCCTTTCCTTGTGACAACATCTTAAATTGCTTACCACTGGCCATGTCTGAGCCTAGGGTGGAGGGGTGTTGCTAATAATGAGATCGGAACTCTATTCATGACTAGTCCATAAATCTTGCCACTTGACGTAGGGGGAGGATAGGGTGGAGGGGTGCCACTAGCATAGTTATTGGTTCTCGTGTGTTGCGGTTGAGAGGAGTATTTGTATACTCTAAGGAGTTCTGTGACTTTAACTCAAGTAACTAGACCATTGTGATCTAGTTTTCAATATTTTGAGGGCTCAGGGGGTTAAACCAATGTGATTTAACCTTAAACTTCTTGAGTTTTTTTTTTTATTTCTTGCTATGATCGTTGAGTCTCGATGAGAGGAGTATCTTGTATACTCTGAGGACTACCGTGACTTTCAACTCAAGTAGCTAGACCATGGAGATCTAGTTTTCAATATCTTGAGGACTTAAAGAATTAAACCAATGCGGTTTAATCTTCAATATTTTGAGGTTATTTTTTATTTTAGTGATATACTTTTTTGATCGAGCCTTGCCATGGTGAAGTGGAAGTTTTCTACGTGGTGAAGATGTACCTGATTGTTCGTGTTATTGATATCACTTCTGGATTAGTGGATTGATCTTGATTGTGGATGCTTCTCATTTGTATTGTTAGAGAACATTGTAGAGTTGGGTTTAGATTTTGTATACATAGTGAGGATGACTTGGTGCCGAGGTTTCTCTTTCTTTGTGACTATTCTTTTCATGTGTATTTCTTGTGCCTGCGGTTCATTATTAATAAAATGTAACTGGTTAAAAAAAAAAGAGTAAGTATAGTAAAAGGAAAGATTTTTCTAATTTATAGAAATATTCGATTTCTACAATAAATAACCGATCAGAAACACTACAAACCGGTTATAAGTATTTTTTATATAAATATCCAAATAACAAACATTTTCACACAAAATTTACAAAATTCAACAAAATTTTCTCTCTCTATAAAAATCCTAGAGAGAGAAATATCAATCCCTCTCCATCTTTCTCCCCTCCCCCCGGCCACCGTCGGAGACCGGAACTACCGCCGGATCTATTTTCGCCGAAAATTATGGTGCTCCAACACGATTTAATTTTCAGATCTAGTTGCTAAATGTTCAAAACAACAAATTCACCTTTTTTTTTTCATTAAATCTCATTGAGAAGTGAAGTTTGACCTTTTATTTTTCATTTTTTGCTGATTTTACGATTTGAAAGTTTCAGATCTGGTTTTAGATCTGAAATTCATACAGTGAAAATCAATTTTCATAATTTGGTGTTTTGTTATGGTTTTAAAAGCTGGTGATATAGTTTCAAGCATCATTGTTATGGTTTCAGCTTGTGTTGAATATTTCCGCATGTTACTGCTTTAACGTAAATGTTATAGTTTCAAGACCTATTATTGTAGGTTTAAGAAGTACCACTGGTGTTTTTAGTCTGGAAAAATATTCATGATTCAATTTTTTGTAAATGTTGTTTTCTAGTTTTGAGAAGTAGTCTTATAGTTTTAAGATGTACTATTGTGGTTTAAACATTATTATTATTATTATTATTATTATTATTATTATTATTATTATTATTATTATTATTATTATTATGTGTTGCATGTTTTGTGCTTTGTTATAGTCTTAAAAGTTGTTTTTGTAGTTTTAAGATACATTGTTATGGTTGTAAGTATTAATGTTACAATATTTATCTTATGTTGGGTAGCTGCACGTTATTATTTTTAGCTCATATGTTATAGTTATACGACATATTGTTGTAATTTTAAATATTAATGTTAGGTTTTAGCTTCAATGAAACATTTATGTTTGATTTTTTTCAAATGTTTTGTTATAGTTTTAAGAGATGTGGTTATGGTTTTATATATTAATATTATTGTTTATAACTTGTGTTACATATTCATTCTTTATTATAGCTATATAATGCAATGTTATGGTTTTACGCATCAATGTTACTGTTTTTAGCATGTGTTCACATTTCATCTTTATTTTTAAGAAGCACCGATGTGATATTTATAATGAGAGTTGTTATGGTTTTAACCAGTTATTGAATGTTTCATGTAGGTTTGATGATGACATCAAGTTGGATGACTGAAGCACCAACACATGCAACAAAATATAGATAGTTGAATTCACCGAATTAACATTTATTGTAATTTTTTCTATGAGAGTGGATGTTTTAAAATATTTGGATGACTGAGTAGCTTACTTAAGCTTGTTTATTGTTGTTTTAATGATTTTTCTGCAACTTTTAGATCTATTTAATAGTATTAACATGTCACTAAAAACTATAACAAATCGTCATAAAAATAATATGTAGGTCCTTAAAACTCATACAATTTGTTTAAATGTTAACAAAAGAAGTTAAAACTATAATTAAAACATACATTATCGATGCATTAAAACAAACATATTATCTTTTAAAAAATCAACAAAACACGTTTTAAGGATAAATGAAACTTCCCATGCTAACAACTTAAAATCATAACATAATTTATTAAAAGCATAATGAAAAATGTATCTTGGCGTTTTTTAACAAGCTTGACCGGTCAAACTGTTAAAATTCAAAAACCACGAATAAACCTGATTTCTTTTATCTTTTAAGAAAATCTTACCTTTTATAAGATTTTAACAAAAAAGAAAAAGTAGGTATATGAACATATTGCATGTATAATGAAATTGGAAGTGGACTCGATTAATGTATTAATTGAACGGAGTTTGAGCTTAATACTCTGTTGGGCTCTTCTACAATCAGGCACCATTCCCCCTACTTAACACCAGGCAAATGATCATATATGTCGTTGGATCAATGATCTAACGCTCTATATTGATTCGCCATATTGGCGAAGGAAGATCGCCCATTCGCCAATTGAAATAGGCAATCGCCATTCGCCAAAAAAGTTTTAAATATAAAAAATAAAAATATTAAGTAAAAAATTAAATTTGCCCTCAAACTAAAATAAATAAATTATTTGACGAATATTATTATAATAATAATTATTATTTTATATATTATTTTATTTATTTGAACGAAATTATATTATTTATTATCTATTGTGTTTATTATTATTATTATTATTATTATTATTATATTTATTTTGTTGTTGTAAAATTTAATTTGAAAAAATGGCACAAGAAGGATTTGAACAATGATCACAAATACAACAAGTCATGCACTCTACCACTATGACATCAAACGATATTTGTCTACAACTGAAGTAGTCTTTTATTGATCCAGTATAAAATTAGGGCTTTATTAACTGATGAATCTGAAAATACGAAAATAAGAGCTCTAACGGGTCGCTTTGCACAAAAAATACCATCGATACTTCCAGTTTGTCACTGCTATTAGAAATAACGTATTCTTCGGTTTGATCTTC